>JAXQQM020059052.1:0-24031 GCA_034641835.2 Pinus albicaulis | reverse complement strand
GCGACCTCCAATATATAAAAGGGTCGCATGTGCGGGCATTTAATGAGGTCGCAAGGTTGCATGTTGAGGTGGTTCACGGGGAATGCGACCTTGTGACCTTGTGACCTGGTGACCTCAGGGTCGCAGGGTCGCGGGGTTGTAGTTTTCTACAAATTTAGGATTTGCGACTCTACGACTTAGTCTTCCTAACTTTTTACTTAGCTTTTCTTTGTGCTCAAGGGGCTCCAAAAAATTTTAAAGTGGGGGGGATTTTTTGGGGGGTGTTGTAGAGGCTACAACAGGTTGTCAAGAATCAAGATTTGTTTATGCATTAAATGTATCTTCCTCTTCTCCTTCTAATGAGTGGCTCATTGATTCTGGAGCTTCTTACCACATGGCCAAAAATAAAGCCATGTTTTCTTCTTTAAATGATTGTAACACCAAACATATTTATGTTGGAGATGATAGATCTCTTAGTGTTGTAGGATCTGGAACCATTCATCTAGAAAATGGTCAATTTAATGATGTACTATGTGTTCCTACCTTTTCATGCAACCTTCTCTCTATTTATCAGATAACTCATTCAGATGAAGGGAAAATAGTAGAATTCTCACCTCATGATGTTGTAATCAAGGACCTCAAAGATCCCAAACATATTTTAGCTACTGGCATTGCTGATGATTCGACAATGTTGTATAAGTTTGACAACTTTGGGTCATCATGTCTTCCCTCCGTTTTTGTTGCTCATAATGATGAAGTGAGAAAACTTTGGCATGAGAGATTTGGTCATTTAAACTATCACTCTCTTCAAACTCTATGTAAGGAAAATATGGTGACAGGTCTTCCTATGGTATCTTGCCGAGATGGTGTTTTCTCCGGATGTGTACTCGAAAAACATCATCGGGATAGTTTTGACAAACGTGCCTCTTGACACGCCTCATCCCCTTTTCAGCTTGTGCACGGTGATTTATGTGGTCCACTTCCTGTTGTTTCTTTCTCTGGTTGCAAGTACTTCTTAACTTTCATTGACGATTTTTCTAGATGCACTTGGGTATACTTCTTAAAACTCAAGAGTGATTTTTTTAACATGTTCTTGGCCTTTAAGGCCTTTGTTTAGAAACAATCTGGGCATCAAATTCTTAAGTTAAGATCAGACAATGGAGGAGAAAATGTTAACAACAAATTTATCAACTTCTGCACTGAGCATGGCATTCAATTGCAACATACTGTTCCATATACACCACAATAAAAATGTGTAGCCGAAAGGAAGAATCACACCTTAAAAGAAATGGCTAATTGTATGCTTCAATCAAAAGGACTTGGTCTTAATTTTTGGGCAGAAGCCATTAACTGTGAAAATTACATAGTAAATCACACTCCTGCTAAGGTTTTAAAGAATATAACTCCAAAAGAAGCTTGGAGCTCAATCAAACCAGATGTAAGTCACTTTTGTGTTTTTGGCAGTGACGCTTGGGCCCATATTCTAGATGTGAAACATAAAGCCTTAGAACCTAAGAGTGAAAAATGCATTTTTGTTGGATATTATGAAGATGTTAAAGGATATAGAATTCTTCAACCAAAATCCAAAAATATAATCATTAGAAGAGATGTAAAATTTGATGAAAATATATCGGCCTGCGAGCCTAGTTTGGCGGGTATGCCACCTTTGGCCTGCGAGCCTGATTCGACATATGTGCCACCTCTCTCTCTCTCTTATATTTTTAATAACATTCCTTATAGTTTAGATGATGACAACGAGGATGACAATACTCCTCCACCTCTTGAAATCATTCCTTTTACTCCACAGCTTCCAAGATGGGTCCTCTCTACTCGGGATGCAGTACGTTCTCTTGTAGGTGACCCTGCAAATCGACGACGTACACGTTCTTAGTTCGAAAGAGCCTCTTCCTTATTGGCTCAAGGTCCAGAAAATCCTGACCCAGAAACCTTTGAAGAAGCTTCCGGTCATCCAGATTGGGATTAAGCTATGAATGGAGAATATCATTCCTTATAGGAAAACGATACTTGGGATCTTGTTTCGCTTCCAAAAGGAAGAAAAATTGTCAGATGTTGATGGGTTTACAAAAAAAAGTTTGGACTAGATGGAAAAGTGGATAGACATAAAGCTCGTCTTTTTGCTAAATGATTTTCACAAGTTGAAGGCATTGACTATACTGAAACCATCTCCCCTATTGCCAAAATGAATTCTATCCGCCTTGTTCTTTCCCTTGCTGCCTCCTTTAAATGGGAAGTCCATCAGATGGATGTTAAATCTGCCTTCTTACATGGATATTTGCATGAAGGAATCTACACGGAACAACCCCCTGGCTTTATCCAAAACAACTCTAGCCTTGTTTTTCGCCTTAGGAAATCTCTCTATGGTCGCAAACAAGCTCCTCGGGCTTGGTATGACAAAATGGATAGATTTTTTTTACATGATGGCTTTCTAGGTGTCATTCTAACAACACTGCCTACACTAAGAAAGTGGGTAAGTCCTTCACCATCCTTGTTATTTATGTTGATGATCTTATCCTTACAGGTAGTGATCCCAACCATATAAACCATGTGAAGTCTAGCCTCAAAAATAAGTTTGAAATGACAGACTTAGGACACTTGCATTATTTCCTTGGTCTTCAAGTCTTGTAATCCAAGGAAGGCATTACCCTCTCTCAGTCCAAGTATGCCTGTGATCTTCTACACTAATTTCACATGGAAGACTGTAAGCCAGCCCCTTCTCCCTTTTATTCTGGAGTCAAGCTTTCAGTCACTTGTACTACCCCTAAAGTTGATGCTACCTTATACCATCAACTTGTTGGTAAACTTTTGTATCTGACCCATACTCATCCTGACCTTTCCTTTGCCGTTGGTCTTGTCGCTAAGTTTATGCACCAAAATCATGAAAGTCACTGGAAAGCATCTAAAAGAATACTTCGATATATTCGAGGTACTATACAATTCGAGATTCATTACAGTGCAGGAGCATCTCCATTGTTGATTGGTTTCACTAATTCTGATTGGGTTGGTGACCCTGATGATCGAAAGTCTACTGCAGGATATGTATTCACTCTTGGTTCATGACCTATTACTTGGTCTTGTAAGAAACAAAGTGCCATCTCTCTTTCTTCAGCAGATGCGGAGTATCGTGGTGTAGTTGAAGCCAGCAAGGAAGCCATGTGGCTTTGTCAGATCCTGTCTGAATTTGGTCTTCATCAGCAGCATCCAAATACACTTTGGTGTGATAACTAAAGCTCCATTCATCTATGTAAAGATCCAGTTCAGCATCAACATATGATACACATTGAACTCCACATACACTTCATCCGAAAGCTCATTCATGTTCATGTTCTTGAAGTGCAGTATGGTCCAACAAATGATCAAGTAGTTGATATCTTTACGAAGGCTCTCACAAAAACGAAGTTTACCAAACTTCGATCCATGCTTGGAGTTCAAGTAAGTTGACATTAAGGGGGGATAGGCTCTAATGCCTCCTTCCTTCTCCTATTGTGTCACTTTTGTTTGTAAATCCTTCAATCCTATCCCAATTTGTTCTTAAGGGGGGATGTTAGGATATTTCGACACATAGGAAATAGGCTCCTTTTGTGTCACCTTTGTAAATCCTTCAATCCTATCCCAAGCTGTTATTAAGGGGGGATGTTAGGATATCCCAACACATAGGAAATATTTAAGAATAAATTATTCTAGTGTAGAGTTAGGTAAAGTGTGTTTCTTTACCATGTACATTTGTAACTTATAATCCAACGGTCACGATTTGTGGTGATCCTACGGTTATCTCTCTCCTTGGTATTAACGACACTTGATCTGTGGCTTAGCACCTGATTGGTCATGATCTCTATTTAAAGAGCATGGAGGGTCATTTGTAGGTTAACCGTTTATGAGAGAAACATATGTAACTTTTCCTTTTATATTAATAAATTGCCTGAAGTGGCCGTGTTGGCTCAGGCTGTGGACTATTTCCCTCTTCGAGGGTTTTAACCACGTGATTATACTGGTGAACTGATTTGTGATCTGTTTGTGAGCGGTGACCTTTGGTTCTTGATCTACGGAACTTACCCTGTAAATTCCTACAATAAAAATAAATGGGGGTTGTTGTATAGCACAACAATTGGCGATTCACTTGGGCGAACTAGATATCTCTGATAATTTTTTTTTGAATTTCTAAGATTTTTAGAAAAAAATAAAAATAGTTGTAGAAATGAAATTTCAAATAAATAATATCTTACTAAGCAATGAAAGTTTCTCTTATTCACTATTCATAAGAATTCATCTATTAAAGATATAAGTTTGAAAATCTATATCAGTCTTTACTTAGTTTAAAAGGATGAATTAGGTGTCCTTTACAGATTAGCTTTATTAAAATTAAGTCTTTTATCACAGAGAGAGCCTCTGTTCCAATAGGCAGTTTAATATTTTGGCAGAGTTACCTTTCGCCCAACAATGATTCATTGTCCCATCCAGTGTTTCTTATAATTTTCAGAAGTAAATTCTAACCTTTGAGAATTTTCTTTCATATATTAATTTATTTACTTAAAAGCCATTGTCTTGGCTTGGTAACCAAATGATGATAATGCCACTCACTAGTAGTAATTAAGCTGATCAAGCTGGCTCTTAATGAGACCCATTTTTCTTTTGATATAATCTCAAGTCATTACCCTATTTTGGTAGACAGTATTGGTAATGTCAGTTTAACTATTTCCTTATGAACATGGTAAACAAGCTCGTGATGAGACTTTTTATCTTTTAAGTTTTTCTTCTAATCATATTTTTATTTTGAATTTCTTTCAAAAATTTATAATTTTTCCCATATGGGATGAATCATTGGTCCTTTTAAGATTCTGGATGATAATGTTGAGTTAATTCAGATTGCTTCTCTGTAAACAGGTCTTTACTATGTTAAAGATTTTTTTTTTAACTGATAATAGAATATTCATGCTATATAAAGATGAGAGTTCATTCAAAAAATAAATGATTTCAGTGAAATTCCATTTTTCAGAAAAATAAAATCAATTTCTCTTTCTAAATCTTTCGATTTTTTTTCCTTAACATTTTTTTATTTTTATAAGCGAAAAGAAAAAATCAAAAGAAAATCATATGAGATTATATTTGAAAATCCGAATATTAATACTAAGCAACTTTTATTTTCCTAAAAAAGAAAAGAAAAAGATACTAGTATACAAGGATAGAAGGGGTTACCTTCTATGAAAAATATTTTTTTAAAATATGCCCATTAATAGGAAAAGAATATTTTTTGCCTGATAGATCTTGTAATAAAAATTTTGATGGGCCTATTTCTTCAATTATTTGAAACTTCGTGTGTTTACCTTTTTCCTCATGCACTTTGTCCCATTTCAATACTAAATCACCAATTTGAAAATTCTTTGGAGTGACAGAAGTTAAATTAATCGAGGTTTTTATTATCTGTTGATGATTAGCATGAGTTTGTTTGGATTTTTCTCTCTCTTTTTCTAACTTAAGAATTTTACCTTGTCTAAGTTGTAAAGAAGAAGTAGGAGTTTCATCAATGAATTGAACTAAGGAAAGATAGGGAATAACTACGTTGGTGGGAAGTATCGCTTCTTTTCCATATAAAAGATTGAATGGAGAAGTACCAATAGAAGCTTTTTGAGTTATTCTATCTGCCCAAAGAGTAAAAATTAATGACGTGTGCAAATCTATTTGATTATGATCAACGGTTCTTTTGATTATTCTAATCAGGTTCTTGTTTGTGGATTCTGCCAAACCATTTCCTTGTGGATAATAATTTTCAGAATAATTTAGTTTAAAACCTCTTTTAATAGCAAATTCTATCATAGCAATTCCATAGAAATAAGATGCAATATCAAACATCAAAGCAGTAGGTAAGCCAAACCTGGTTATGATTCTGGTCAATGAAATCGGTGATATTTTCTGAATTAGCTACTTTTAATGGAATTTTTTTCACCGATTTGGTAAGATAATCTGTAGCTGTAAGAATATATATATTTTGTTTGGAAGAGTTAGGAAAAATCTCACCAAATATATCTAATCCCCATTTCTCAAATGGTTGTTCAATATTGACCGGCTGTAATGGCAATGCTGGCTTTCTTTGTCTTCCATATTTACTTTGGCATACTTTACATCTTCTTGTATATTCATGGGCATCTTTGAAAAGTTTAGGCCAATAGTAACCTACATGCAAGATCTTATGTGCTATTGTATCTCCTCCAAAATGTCCTCCAGTTGGTCCATCATGGAGTTCCTGCAAGACCTTCTTTGCTTCAGATTTTTCTAAGCATCTTAGAAGTACAGAATCGAAAATTCTTCTAAATAACACATCGTTGACTAACTCATATTGTTTAGATTTTAAACTAAGAGCTCGTTTTGTCTTGTAACTGAGATTATTTGGAGCATATCCATTCTTCAAATAAAATATAAGATCATCATATTGTGACCCTGAATCATTGAGGCTTACCTCGGATATTTGCACATGATTACTTGAATCTTCTTCTCGTGGCAAATGTGATGCTCCTGTAAGCATTCTGCAAAAAACTTGACCTCTAATGATTTTAGAGGGTTTAATTTCTACATCATATTCTTGTAACACAGTGACCCAGTTAGCTCTTTTTCCTCCTAATTCTTTTTGCATCAAAAGTTGTCTTATTGTAGAAAATGGAACTATGATTTTCGTATGATACTTTAGGAGAAAAGGACTAAAATTTTTTATGGGCTTAAAAACAACAAATGATTTTTTTTCAACATATGTGTAATTCAATTTTGCACCTTGTAAATTTGAACTAAAGAATGATATCAGTGCTTTTATTTGTTGGTCATTCACTTGTGTTAAAACAACTACATATGATATATTCGATGAAAAAGTGTATAATGTAAATGGATTAAGAAAATTGGGGGTGGTCAGGAATGGAGCATTGACAATTGACTGTTTAATCAATTCAAATGTGACGCAGACATAAACCTGCAATACCCAGAATCGCCTTCTTCTCTACTTTAAAATGAATACCTCAAAACTGTCCATATAAAAATTCTGATTGCTCGCAATTTCATACACTATTTTATGGAAGCTTAAATTGAATCTTCGGTGCTCATGATTCAACATACATTGAAATCATATTTCAATTTCAACAAAATTGTAACCGTGTCACCCTTTTGTAATAATACCATGCAATTCGCTTTAAACTTACCTCACTGTCCCTTTCTTACATTTCGCTGTCTGCACACTGATTCCATTAAACAGCTTATACCCATTTCAAATTCATCACAATAGTTTCGAATCTGATCGAACCGCCCCTTAAATTAAATTGCAAATAGTCAACCCTTAACTGTATTCATAAATTGTGTTGAATGCACTTACCAACAGTATCTTATGAGGATTCTTACGCTCAGATCCAGTAGATCGAACATGCCAATCACAATTGCGACCACAATCTCTGTATGGCTTCAATTGGCACAATGCGCCCATCATACAAGAAAACAAAATGCGCCTTGCCTCAATTAAACCTTCTGTACGCAACGTCTGACAAATGGGCCATCGCTTAACGCTGGTTTTCCAGACTAAATTAACAACAACAATCAAGTAGTTTGATTGACAATTCTCACGCATCACCCTGCAGACAAGATACAACACATAACAACTGGTCAAACCTTCAGTATCGTTTGATTTCTCTAATTCTAAACCAGAGAATTCGTGCTTTGCAGCCCTTTCAGCTCACAAACATTCGGTTTCATATCTGATGCCATGGCCAGGCAAATTATACCATTACCAATATCCAATAAGTAGTGTAATCTCCTTTCTTGAAATGGATTGTTTGAGCAGAAAAGCCCGAATTCAAAGAGCGTTTGTTGTGAAAGCAGACGTTCAGGTCAACACTAGAACCATTGACCCATCGAACATGAATCAATGAACCCAATACTTTTTCCACAATATCATAAGAAATCTGTGCAGACAAATGATATCAATCAGCAATCTGTGGCAGAAAATGATATTAATCGGCGTTCATAAATCGCGATTTGCAGCCCACTACAAGTGTCAATTGCGACTCCAGCGCCGAGGCGATGATTACAAATAGATCCGACTCCAATTCAAAACAATTTTATAAACCTTGCGTCCACACCCTTTGTTAACTGAATGTGATAATTGAAATCTCCTCTCCGATCCGATCCAACGGTGTTATCGGATCCAATTTGCAATACAAAACATCAGATGTGTTTTTAAATCCACTCAGGAATTCACCAAGTATCTTTGCGCCGAGTTTTCGTATTAAAAACCTTTACAGCTCGCAGCTTTAATCTATGCCACGTTTGTATTAACAAAATAACACATG
This sequence comes from Pinus albicaulis, assembly GCA_034641835.2. Lineage (NCBI taxonomy): Eukaryota > Viridiplantae > Streptophyta > Pinopsida > Pinales > Pinaceae > Pinus > Pinus albicaulis. Next base: position 15,716 of record JAXQQM020059052.1, on the reverse strand, counting down.
GAAAACTATCATTCCAAGCAATTTCCAAAGAATCGAATAACACCGGCTCGTATATAACAATGCATACAGTTTCCAAAACAAACACAGATCGAGTTATTAAATCGATTGCGCAGACATTATCACACAATATCATCAATTGTCATTCGATTGGGCAGAATACCATTACGCTCTTAATACCCAAATAAAACAAAACTTCATTTATTTTCTAAATTATTCCAGAATTATGAATTTTGATACATAGCTATATTCACACTCAAATCTGAGCTCGCTCAAAAACTCTCGCCTGCCAACCGCCACACTCAACCTAACTAATTCTCTTAAAAAATGCTTCTCGCTCTCTCTCTAACAAGATCTATATATAGACTTCCCCTTGAAAAACATTGCTCATCGATCCTATGATATTGCTAACGAAATTTCTCTTCCCCTAAAAATCTTAATAGAATATCCTATCCCATAGTCATATACGCTACACTATCTAACCAATCTTATCTCTATCTCTAAAATAGAATAATCTTTTATTTATTACAAACATAAATAATAACAAACTATTTGGGGAGTTTTATCCTTCTCAATAACCCTAAATTCGACCCAACAGTTAATGAATTTTTACTGTGATTAGCCACAACATGTGGACAATCCTCCACATTGCTGACTAATGCCGATGCTCCTGCATCAGACTCCCGAAGTTTAAATTAACCATGATCTCCTGATCATGCATTTCTGGATTGCGTCCTCCTGGATCCCATACTTGATTTGATATTCTGTTTTTGGTTACTGTTGTTGTTTGTCTCTCAAGTCTCCCGCCTTTTTGCTGCAATGCTTCACTATCTACTGTTGTCCTTTTCACATACCTTGCTGCTGTTTTGCTCACTTTAATTTGCAATCCTTCATTCCTTGCTGGCTTCCTCATCAAAAGATTCGACTTATACAAATCTGCTATCTCATCTGGAAGTTTTCTCAAAAGTTCTGCACCATCTTTACTGACTGCATTGTTCGCAATAGCTGTCTTTAATCCTCCTTCACTCTGGCTTGCTTCAAGATCAATGATCTTCAATGACTCAGTGTATCCTTTGAATTCAAAAATTCTTTTGCCACCCTCCTTATCCTGCATATGACTATGAGTAGTCATTTCTTCAACAGTCTTCAATAACTGTTTGTCTTTCTTCAAGTTAATGTGACCTGCAAACACACAATAACCTTTAGTTTTCAAAATACAATACCTTCCATTTTCTTTTGATGCTTTAAGCACCAATCCTCCATCATAATTCTTTTGGATTTCAGCGGATCCTTCTTGCGGTGACATCAAATCAAGATGAATTTGTTCAAGTTCCCTGAATTCGTTCATCAGCTTGCCATTCAACCTCTGTTGCAATAGCTTCCACTTCACCTTTTTCTTCAGTCTCCATCTGTATCTTCGGTTTTTACTTGTCTTTCTTTGTACTGCTAGACCAATCTCTGGTTCTTCATTCTGCTGCCAGCTTCTATACTCCTGCAATTTACTACCTTCCTCAAATTCATTCTCATGTAGCTGATCTTTCCTTCCAAATTTCTGGTTACTTCCATCTTGCTGAGTTAATATTTCTGTCTCCTTCATGCCTCTGAGGACATAACTCCCTTGTTGCTCTTGATCTTTCATCTCACCTTCAAATAATCGCTGCTCAATTTCTCTGATTTCAGCATCATATTTATTGATGCTATCTTCCACACCTTTTCCTCCGTCAGATTCTGTAAACTTTGTTTCTCCTTTAGGTTCCTCGAGTAATCTTTCCAAGAATTCTATCTCCTTGTGAAATCTCTCCAGCAGATCATCACAATTTTCCTTTTCAGCTTCATTTTTTTCTTGGCAATCCTCCGGAGTTAACCTGTTTTCCACATTATCATATTGTAAGCATCTTTCATCAATTCCATTAAATAAATTCATTGGTTTACCTTCTTGTAGTCCCACTATGGAATTGTCTTCAGACTGCTGGTCTATATTAACCTCATCTGACTGTTTCACACCAAACAGGATTTCATCTATGAACTCCTTCTATTGCAAATGATCAACACCTTCTTCCTCTAAAAAGGATTCTTCATCATACTTTACCTCAAGAGCTTCATTCCTGGTTGTGACAATTTCAATCGACTGTCCATCATCCTATGCATATCCTGCAAACATACACAAACTGTAAGAATCAAAATCACAAGGCTGCATTGCCTCATCTGCTTCCTTTGTCAACATATCTTTGAATTGTTCTGGACTCTGCCAATAATCCATGAGATCTTCAGCTGACCTCTCATTATCCTCTTCTCCCAACATCTCACCCTGTTCTGGTCTGCAAATGGAAACTTCCAATTCTACCTCTGCTTCTCTGAGTTTCTCTGACTCCTCTTGAGAATTCAATATCTTCTCAATCTTTCTCAATTCTTCTGCTATCTCTGACTTCACTTGCTGATTTCTCCTTTCTCGTAGCCTTGCCCACTTTAATATTTTCCTCATGGTCCAAACACTTTTCTGCAGCATCTTCATCAATATTCCAATCTGGAAATCTATCTTAGCTTTCTCTCGGTCAAACTCTTCTTGACTCATCCTCATGCCATTTGCTTTGGCATCTTCCTTTCTGCTGTGGCTTCCTTGTGAACTTCTGCTATGACTATCTGTAGTCATTTCCTGCTCCTCTCTTTACATGAGCTTCTCACTCCTCTGCATCAAGCCTCTGCAACAGTAAGTCCTCCTTACTGCAATCTTACCTCACTAAGCTCTCCTCACTCAGTCTTTTGGTAAGCACGATCCCCTGTCTGGAATCTTCTCCTGAGAAACACCTTCGCTCCCTCTAGGCTTCTGCAATCTCTCACTCTCTTTCGAGAACACTTCAATTGTCTTCTCTGTCCAACCTCTTGTTGGATTCTTCAGGTTCACTGCCACTTCTTCTTTTAAGAACGCATCTGGTTCTTCTTTCTCAGCTTCTCTTGATTTATAGTGCTGCAGCCTTCACTCTTTCTGATGCTGTCACCTGTATTTTGAATGGATTTCTTCACTGCTGCAATCTGATACTAAACTTCATTCAGAAAAAAAAACTTATACAATTTCCACAGAGCCAAGCTCTGATAGCAAAAATGACGCAGACATAAACCTGCAATACCCAGAATCGCCTTCTTCTCTACTTTAAAATGAATACCTCAAAAGCGTATAAAATTACAATTCTTGGCAATTTCATACACTATTTTATGGAAGCTTAGAATTGAATCTTCGGTGCTCACAGATTCTTTACATTGAAGATCATATTTCAATTTCTTTAAAGTATGCTTAGTGTCACCCTTTTTGTAATAATACCATGCAATTCGCTTTAAACTTAAATTACCCCCTCTTTGTCCCTTTCTTACATTTATTTTGTCTACTTAATAGAATTCCATTAAACGACTTATAGATTAATCCGATCCATGAAATAGTTCCGAATCGATCGAGCCTTGTAAATTAAATTGCAAATAGTCAACCCTTGTATTCTATAAAAACGTGTTGAATACTTACCAGCAGTATCTTGTGAGGATTCTTACGCTCGGATCAGTGGACGTCGAACATACCAATCACAATTGCGACCACAATCTATGTATGGCTTAATTATTTCAATGCGCCCATCATACAAGAAAAAAAATGCGCCTTGCCTCAATTAAACCTTCTGCACGCAGCGTCTGACAAATGGGCCATCGCTTAACGCTGGATTGCCAGACTCAATTAACAACAACAATCAAGTAGTTTGATTGACAATTCTTGGTATCACGCATCACCCTGCAGACAAGATACAACACATAACAGCGACAAACCTTGATCAGTAACGATTTCTCCTAATTCTAAACCGGAAAATTCGTAACTGCGACCCTTTGAAGCTCTGAGCATTCGGTTCATATCTGATCCCATGGCCGGGGAAAATTATCTTCCTACCAATATCCAATACAGTAATTATAATCTCCTTTCCTTGCACGATGATTGTTTGAGCATAACCCAATATATTCAAGAGCGTTTGTTGTGAAAGCAGAACGTTCGAGGTCAACACTAGAACCTTTGACCCATCGAACATGAATCGATGAACCCAATACTTTTTCCACAATATCATAAGCAATCTGTGCGGACAAATGATATCAATCAACAATACGTAGTAATCAATGATAAGTTCCATAAATATCGCGATTTGCGACCCACCACAAATGTCAATTTGACTCCGGCGCCCATGGATGATTATAAAACGAGATCACGTTTCTTTAAACAATTTTATAAACCTTGCGTCCACACCCTTTGTTAACTGAATGTGATAATTGAAATCTCCTCTCCGATCCGATCCAACGGTGTTATCGGATCCAATATGCAATACAAAACATCAGATGTGTTTTTAAGTCCACTCAGGAATTCACCAAGTATCTTTGCGCCGAGTTTCCGTATTAAAAACCTTTACAGCTCGCAGCTTTAATCTATGCCATGTTTGTATTAACAAAATAACACATGGAAAACTATCATTTCAAGCAATTTCCAAAGAAGCCAATTATCGAATAACACAGGCTCGTATATAACAATGCATACAATTTCCAAAACAAACACAGATCGAGTTCTTAAATCAATTGCGTAGACATTATCACACAATATCATCAATTGTCATTCGATTTGGGCAGAATACCATTATGCTTCTAATACCCAAATAAAACAGAACTTCATTTATTTTCTAAATTATTCCAGAATTATGAATTTTGATACATAGCTGTATTCACACTCAAATCTGAGCTTTCGCTCCAAAACTCCTCGCCTACCAACACTTCACACTCAACCCTAACTAATTCTCTCTTAAAAAAAATGCTTCTCGCTCTCTCTCTAACAAGATCTATATATAGACTTCCCCTTGAAAAACGACTATCTATGAGTCCTCCTAATATTGCTAACAGAAATTTCCTATTCCCGTAAAGATCTTAATAGAATATCCTATCCCATAATTCTCGCTACACCTATCTAACCAATCTTATCCCTATCTCTAAAATAAGACAATCTTTTATTTATTACAAACATAAATAATAACAAACTATTTGGGGAGTTTTATCCTTCTCAATAACCCTAAATTTGACCCAACAGTTAATGAATTTTTACTGTGATTAGCCACAACATGTGGACAATCCTCCAAATTGCTGGCTAATGCCGATGCTCCTTCATCAGACTCCCGAAGTTTAAATTAACCATGATCTCCTGATCATGCATTTCTGGGTTGCGTCCTCCTGGATCCCATACTTGATTTGATATTCTGTTTTTGGTTACTGTTGTTGTTTGTCCCTCAAGTCTCCCGCCTTTGTGCTGCAATGCTTCACTATCTGCTGCTGTCCTTTTCACATACCTTGCTGCTGTTTTGCTCACTTTAATTTGCAATCCTTCATTCCTTGCTGGCTTCCTCATCAAAAGATTTGACTTATACAAATATTTTATCTCATCTGGAAGTTTTCTCAAAAGTTCTGCACCATCTTTACTGACTGCATTGTTCGCAATAGTTGTCTTTAATCTTCCTTCACTCTGGCTTGCTTCAAGATAAATGATCTTCAATGACTCAGTGTATCCTTTGAATTCAAAAATTCTTTTTCCACCCTCCTTATCCTGCATATGACTATGAGTAGTCATTTCTTCAACAGTCTTCAATAACTGTTTGTCTTTCTTCAAGTTAATGTGACCTGCAAACACACAATAACCTTTAGTTTTCAAAATACAATACCTTCCATTTTCTTTTGACGCTTTAAGCACCAATCCTCCATCATAATTCTTTTGGATTTCAGCGGATCCTTCTTGCGGTGACATCAAATCAAGATGAATTTGTTCAAGTTCCCTGAATTCGTTCATCAGCTTGCCATTCAACCTCTGTTGCAATAGCTTCCACTTCACCTTTTTCTTCAGTCTCCATCTGTATCTTCGGTTTTTACTTGTCTTTCTTTGTACTGCTAGACCAATTTCTGGTTCTTCATTCTGCTGCCAGCTTCTATACTCCTGCAATTTAATGCTTTCCTCAAATTCATTCTCATGTAGCTGATCATTCCTTCCAAATTTCTGGTTACTTTCACATTCATCTTGCTGAGTTAATATTTCTGTCTCTTTTATGCCTTTGAGGACATAACCTCCTTGCTGCTTCTGATCTTTCATCTCACCTTCATATAATCGCTGCTCAATTTCTCTGATTTCAGCATCATATTTATTAATGCTGTCTTCGACACCTTTTAATCCATCAGGTTCGGTAAGCTTTGTTTCTCCTTTAGGTTCCTCGAGTAATCTCTCCAAGAACTCTATCTCCTTGTCAAATCTCTCCAGTAGATCATCACAATTTCCAGTCTCAGCTTCATTCTTTTCCTGACAATCCTCCTGAGTTGACCTGTTTTCCACATTATCATATTGCAAACATCTTTCATTAATTCCATTAAACAAATTCATTGGTTTACCTTTTTGTAGTCCCACCATGGAATTGTCTTCAAACTGCTGGTCTATATCAACCTCATTTGACTGTTTCACACCAAACAGGATTTCATCTATGAACTCTTTCTGTTGCAAATGATAAACACCTTCTTCCTCTAAAAATGATTCTTCATCATACTTTACCTGAAGAGCTTCATTCCTGGTTGTGACAATTTCAATCGACTGTCCATCATCCTCTGCATATCCTGCAAACATACACAAACTGTAAGAATCAAAATCACAAGGCTGCATTGCCTCATCTGCTTCCTTTGTCAACATATCTTTGAATTGTTCTGGACTCTGCCAATAATCCATGAGATCTTCAGCTGACCTCTCATTATCCTCTTCTCCCAACATCTCACCCTGTTCTGGTCTGCAAATGGAAACTTCCAATTCTACCTCTGTTTCTCTGAGTTTCTCTGACTCCTCTTGAGCATTCAATATCTGCTCAATCTTTCTCAATTCTTCTGCTAGCTCTGACTTCACTTGCTGATTTCTCCTTTCTCGTAGCCTTGGCCACTTTACTCTTTTCCTTATGGTCCAAACACTTTTCTGCAGCATCTTCATCAATATTCCAATCTGGAAATCTATCTCAGCTTTCTCTCGGTCAAACTCTTCTTGACTCATCCTCATGCCATTTGCTTTGGCATCTTCCTTTCTGCTGTGGCTTCCTTGTGAACTTCTGCTATGACTATCTGTAGTCATTTCCTGCTCCTCTCTTTACATGAGCTTCTCACTCCTCTGCATCAAGCCTCTGCAACAGTAAGTCCTCCTTACTGCAATCTTACCTCACTAAGCTCTCCTCACTCAGTCTTTTGGTAAGCACGATCCCCTGTCTGGAATCTTCTCCTGAGAAACACCTTCGCTCCCTCTAGGCTTCTGCAATCTCTCACTCTCTTTCGAGAACACTTCAATTGTCTTCTCTGTCCAACCTCTTGTTGGATTCTTCAGGTTCACTGCCACTTCTTCTTTTAAGAACGCATCTGGTTCTTCTTTCTCAGCTTCTCTTGATTTATAGTGCTGCAGCCTTCACTCTTTCTGATGCTGTCACCTGTATTTTGAATGGATTTCTTCACTGCTGCAATCTGATACTAAACTTCATTCAGAAAAAAAAACTTATACAATTTCCACAGAGCCAAGCTCTGATAGCAAAAATGACGCAGACATAAACCTGCAATACCCAGAATCGCCTTCTTCTCTACTTTAAAATGAATACCTCAAAACTGTCCATATAAAAATTCTGATTGCTGGCAATTTCATAAACTATTTTATGGAAGCTTAAATTGAATCTTCGGTACTCATGATTCAACATACATTGAAATCATATTTCAATTTCAACAAAATTGTAACCGTGTCACCCTTTTGCAATAATACCATGCAATTCGCTTTAAACTTACCTCACTGTCCCTTTCTTATATTTCGCTGTCTGCACACTGATGGCATTAAATAGCTTATACCCATTTCAAATTCATCACAATAGTTTCGAATCTGATCGAGCCGCCCATTAAATTAAATTTCAAATAGTCAACCCTTAACTGTATTCATAAATTGTGTTGAATGCACTTACCAACAGAATCTTATGAGATTTAATATGATCCAAGATCTAATTACGCCAATCATCATAATTAATCTTCAGATATTTAATTGGCACAATGCTACCATCATACAAGAAAAACAAAATGCTACTTCATCATAATTAAACCTTCAGACGCTAACTCCTCTGACAAATGGGCCATCGCTTAACGCTGGTTTGCCAGACTAAATTAACAACAACAATCAAGTAGTTTGATTGAAAATTCTCACACATCACCCTGTAGACAAGATACAACACATAACAACTGGTCAAACCTTCAGTATTGTTTGATTTATCTAATTCTAAACCAGAGAATTCGTGCTTTGTAGCCCTTTCAGCTCACAAACATTCGGTTTCATATCTGATGCCATGGCCAGGAAAATTATACCATTACCAATATCCAATAGGTAGTGTAATCTCCTTTCTTGAAATGGATTGTTTGAGCAGAAAAGCCCGAATTCAAAGAGCGTTTGTTGTGAAAGCAGACGTTCAGGTCAACACTAGAACCATTGACCCATCGAACATGAATCAATGAACCCAATACTTTTTCCACAATATCATAAGAAATCTGTGCAGACAAATGATATCAATCAACAATCTGTGGCAGAAAATGATATTAATCGGCGTTCATAAATCGCGATTTGCAGCCCACTACAAATGTCAATTTCGACTCCAGCGCCGAGGCGATGATTATAAAACAGATCCGACTCCAATTCAAAACAATTTTATAAACCTTGCGCCCACACCCTTTGTTAACTGAATGTGATAATTGAAATCTCCTCTCTGATCCGATCCAACGGTGTTATCGGATCCAATTTGCAATACAAAACATCAGATGTGGTTTAAATCCACTCAGGAATTCAAAACAATCTTTGCGCCGAGTTTCCGTATTAAAAACCTTTACAGCTCGCAGCTTTAATCTATGCCACGTTTGTATTAACAAAATAACACATGGAAAACTATCATTCCAAGCAATTTCCAAAGAATCGAATAACATCGGCTCGTATATAACAATGCATACAGTTTCCAAAACAAACACAGATCGAGTTATCAAATCGATTGCGCAGACATTATCACACAATATCATCAATTGCCAATTTATCATAATTATTACGCTTTAATTACCAAATAAACAAACTTTCTATTTATTTTCAATTATCTAATTATGAATTTTGATACATCTATTCACATTCTCAAATTCAGGCTGCCAAAACTCCTTCAATTAAATTAATTTCCACACTTCAACCCTAACTGCTAATTTCTTTAAAAATGTTTTCCGCTTCTTCTAACAAGATCTGTATATAGACTTCCCTGAAAATCAATATCTATCGGCCCTACATTAAGCAAATTTAAATTTCCTCCTATTCCCCTAAAAATATTAATAGAATATCCTATCCCATAATTCTCGCTACACCTATCTAACCAATCTTATCCCTATCTCTAAAATAAGACAATCTTTTATTTATTACAAACATAAATAATAACAAACTATTTGGGGAGTTTTATCCTTCTCAATAACCCTAAATTCGACCCAACAGTTAATGAATTTTTACTGTGATTAGCCACAACATGTGGACAATCCTCCACATTGCTGACTAATGCCGATGCTCCTGCATCAAAATGCTTTTCTTTCATTATGTCCAAATTTAAAGACAATTTTTCTTAATCATGTTTTGCAATGGTAAACTATTTGAGAAAAATCAGGGACAAATATCTTAACAAAATTAATTTGCCCAAGGAAATATTGCATGGTTTTCTTGTTATGAGGGAAAGAAATTCATTTAGTTTCATCAATTCTTTCAGGATCAATATAAATACCATTTTTTGACATAATAAATCCTAAAAATTTTCCTTCATCTAATGCAAAAAATGATTTCTTTAGATTTAATGAAATGCCATATCTTTTGCATCGCTCAAAGACTTGCTTTAGATCATTCACATGATGAGTTACCTGTTTAGAGAAGACAGTAATGTCATATAAATAAATAACTATTGTTTTATTTATGAGTCCCATAAAATCTGTGTCCATGGCTCTTTGGAAAGTGGCACCTGCATTAATTAATTCAAAAGACATTTTTTGATAAGCATAAGTTCCCCACTAGTTATGAACTTAGTTTTCAATTTGTCATCTGGATGAAAGAGAATCTGATTGTAACCTAAAAATTCATCTAGAAAATACATGAGCTCAGAACCAACTACTTTCTGCAATACTTGTTCCATGGTTGGTAATGGAAAATTGTCCTTCTGACAAGCTTTGTTTAAATTTCTAAAATCAATACAAATTCTAATATCGCCATTCTTCTTCCTGAAAGGTACCAAATTTGATACCCATTTAGAATGTCTGACTAGAAAGATGATTTTTTCCTTGAGGAGTTTATTCAATTAATTTTTAATTTGATTTTCTAAGTTTGGATGAATATTTCTCAATTTCTGTTGTATGGGCTTTTCCTCTGAGATCATAGGAATCATGTGTTGAATTACAGAAGTATCATATGTTTTAAGATCAGTATAATTCCAAGCAAAAACACTTTTGTACATCCTAAATAATCTAATGAATGATAATATTTCTTCGGAAGACAGACCAAGACCTAGATTTACATTTTGAGGTTTTTCTTCACTTCCTAGATTAACTAACTCAAATCTTAAGGTAGAACTTTGTGTTTTTGAGTTAGTTACTCTTTTAAACTTGTCCTTTAGATCGTATAAGTCTTCTAACTTGAAAATAGATTTGGGAATAGGATTTTCATCTTATTCTTTCTTAATTTGAGTGTAATGTTCGTTTTCATCCAAAATTTGATTATCGTAAGATCCTTCAGATGTTAAAAAATCTATGATATCTGAGTCATTATTGAATACTCTCCAATTAGTGATATTATCAGGAATAGATGGTCTAAAAATCAATTCAATAGAAAATCTATAGGGACTAAATTCTTGGGATGGGATTAATTTTGAGTCTACATTAGCGAGTAAATCTGCACTAGCATTCTGTATTCTAGGTATAGAAGAAATTTTGAAAGCTAAGAAATGAATAGTTAATTCTTGGACTAATGATTGAAAACATTTTAAGTGTCCTAAATTACAATGGATAGTATCTCTCACTTGCCTAACTATGATTTCTGAATCTCCTAAAACCTTCAGATGTCTGATATTCATATCAATAGATTTTAATAAACCTTGAACTAATGCTTCATACTCAACTACATTGTTGGTACAATCAAATTATAATCGGCAGGCTAACATAGTCTTTTCGCCTTCTGGGTTTATTAAAATGCAACCCGCACCTGCACCATCTTCAGATTTGGAACCATCAAAATAAAGGGTCCAAAATAAAGAATTAAATATTTTTCTATCTAAAAAATTAATACATCTAGAATTATATGGCTAGGAAAAATTCTCAATCCGAGATACAACCATGTTATCAAAGAAAGGTGATGGTTGAGCATAAAAGTTTCATAAAAATGACTTTGTAGAGTAGTTTCCAATAATGTTATTATTGAAGGCTACTAGCCCATTAAGTTCTTCAAGATCAATCACTGTATGTTTCATGAACTTTTCATGGTCAACTTGAATTTGGTTTGGCTTTCCATTATGTGGTAACCACATATGTGACCAGTCTCTTGAAAAATAACCATGAAGTTTTTCAGACCAGTTATGACTTAAAAATAAACCATAAAATTCAGGAATATCTGCCACCAAAATATTAATTATTTGAACAACTTTTAGATTTGATGACAATCTGATGGAAACATAATTTATTTCTCCTACCACTTCTACTCTAGTTCTGTCAAGTTTTATTATATGGACTGGAGAACTTTGAGGAGTTATGTTCAATTTAACACAAATTGATTTTGGCATTATATTCGAAGAGGCACATGAGTCTATTAAACAATTATGAATTTTTTTGTTATAGATCTCATAGGTTAAGAGAAATGGAGGAGTATGAGAGACAGTTTGATCACCTATCATAATTAAGTGTGAAGCATCTATTTTCATTGAAGGAGAAGGTGGCTTACCCATTTCATTAGCAGCTTGAACTATGACTAGAGTAGGTAAGTTTGAAGCAGGAACAACTTTTAAGTCTCTAAGTAAGATTTGTTGTATTTTCTTCAATTTGGTAAGCTCATGAATTGAAATATTTGCCCTATTTTTCTTCATGTCTTCAACTATGCTATACTCAATGGTATCTGATCCAATCATTGTTTTAGATGTAGGTGGAGGAGCTGAGGTAACATGACTTGTTTGCGTAGCCTTTGAATTAGATATTTTGCTTATTGATTTGTCTTTGGAAGGAGAAGAAATTTTTTGCTGTTGACTAGGCTGTGTTTGTTCAATAATCTTTTTGCTAGGCGTACTAACAGGCAAAGCTTCAAGTTGTTCTTCATTTTGTAGGATGAAATCACATATTCCATTTAGTTCAACTTCTTCTTCTTCGTTATATTCTTCTTCTTCTGTTTGTTCTTTCTCTTATTCTTGATCTGATTCAACATTAGATATAATATTTGGAGGTTGAGAATTAGAGGATTGTATTTTCTTAAAATTCCTGAAACTCTTTTTTGTATTTGAATTTTTGGCGACTTGTTTCTTGATATCTACCATCTCATTAGTCATGGTTTTCAAGAATTTTTGAAGACCTTCTACGTCAAATGGATATTTTAGCATCTTATTTTTAGAATCATCTTTGAAAGATATCTTCTTTGATTTTCGATCTTCCTGATAATTCTTTTTCTCAAGAGAAGTTATGCGTTTCTCTACTGATAGAGACTCTTTCATATTTTCTGCAAGTGTTGCTAGCTTTGCTCTATCAACGAAAATAGTAGTATTAGATGGAAGGGATGAAATATACCACTCAATTTGAACTTCTACGCTAGGAACTGTTGTAACAGTAATTTTATTGAGTAGTTTATTAAATCTTAAATTAAAATCTTTTATCTTCTCACCTGGTCTAGCTTTAAGATTTGAAATATCATTAATGAGCGTAGCAGTAGTTCTGTCATCCCCAAACTTAGCTAGAAATTATTCTTCAAACATATTCCAGTTAGTTATAGAGTGAGCAAGTAATAAAAAATACCAGGATCCTGCAAATCCTTTTAAAGTATATGGAAATAATCGTACAATGCAATCCTCTTCAACTACTACATTCAGATTGACAGCCAACATAAAATTATGAATATGTTCTTCTGCAGGAAGACCATCATCAAGATTAAATTTGGGTAGCCATCCTTCAGGATTTTTAAGCAGAGCATGAAGACGGGCGAGCATGTTTACAACCCCTGGATTGCTCCATGGGTTTACAAGGGGTTGACCTGCCATTGGATTTTTGATGGGTTGGTTGGGTGGATTTTGAATTGATAATGAGGCAGATTGAGCACTAGGACTAGTAGTCTGAGTATTGGAACTAGTGAAAGTGATACCGACTGTTGGAATGAAATTTGTGGAAGTGATTGGAGGTAATGGGGGTGAATGGGATAAGATCTCGCTGGTGATTGAATCTAATTGAGTCATTTTTAACTTCTTTTGAGTACTACTGATAGGAATTTCAAAAGGGAGAATCCCTATTTTTTGACTTTCTGATTAGGTTAATATTCTTCGAGGTTGTAAAGAAGACAAGATACTAAGATTCGATAATTGAGAAGGTTCAGGATTTTCAGCAGAAATAGATATTGTCTCTAACTTTTCTATCAAAGACTGAACTTCTAGAGAATCTTGGTGAAACTCGGGAAATAGTATGGTTTGAGTATCGCTAGGAGACTTAGGGGAAAGGCAATCAACTTCAGATTTTACAGATGAAGATCTAGATAATTTTCTGGAAGTTGATGCAGATCTAGAGGGAGAGAGACTTTTTGATTGACCTTTATATTGATCAAATCTTTCTACCATTCACTTGGCCCTCCTTCTAGTGCCAAAATTTTGAGGCCTCAAAATTCCGCTGCCAAAACATGGAGGAAAACCACCCGGTCCAGACCTTAAAGTAGCTCCTTTTCCGTTTAGTGTAGTGGCTCCGACTGGGGATACTGGGACCAGTTTCCCAATAAGGATGATTTTGAGGGTGTTGTGAATATAGCATGAAAATGGATAATGATTTTAATCTATATGCATCTATCTAAACTATTTAATCTAATATATACTTGGGGTGTTTTTCTTTTATGCGATCTAAAATGATATCTTTCAACTGTCAGTAATATAGATCATTTAACAGTTGAAAGAGATGAAAATTATGTAAAATGATTCTTCTAGCAAAGTAGTTTACATAGAATAATTGTGAAAGAAATATCACATTTATCAGTGTGATTACATATTCAATAAGAAACCATAGCAAAATATTAGAACATAAGTGCATGTAATATTTATTTATGATGATGTTTCAAATATATAATGCAATAAAAAGATGACAATGAATTTATAAAGTAAGACTTAATACAAGTGAATAGAAGTACCATATGTACAAAGTTATACTCATGTAAACTAACAGCAATAAATTTTCTCCTTCTAAATTTCAAGCAATTTAAAGATTACAGTAGTGCAACATCAGTTAAATAGATTTAATTGTCAAAAGATAACAGATGTGTTCCATTAATTCATCAAAGCACTCACAAACTTACAATAGTGCATTATTTTCAAATGTTTTTGACAAATTTCTGGACCCTTCTCTAAATGCATGAGAAGGGTTTAAATACTAAACTAACTATAAACTCAAATAGATTATTACAAAAATATAGAGGAGGTTTCAAACAACTTTCCTCATAAATCTAACTTAAACTACAATCTAGGAAACTAAACTAACAATTCTGATTTATGAGTCCTACCCTTCTTTTTGAATGTGGTCACGAAGTTGACAAATATCTAAAATTGCTTTGAGCTGAGATGGCTGCGATATCCTTGATCAGATATGTCCCTTGAAAATAGCATTTTAGAGTACTAACTGGGATCTCTTTGTTGAATTTGTAAGAGACTGCAGAGTTTGATGTTAATGATAAGGTTTGATCATAAAATTCCAGTAATTTTCTTGATCAAAATTATTTACCTTTTTAATAATTTATTCCTGTGTATCTACTCTTTGCTTGCACTGTGTTTCCACCTGTCTTGTTTCTGAGAACACATCAGACGTGTTTTCCTTGAGAAGTTCTGCTCTAAGCAGTTGTTCACACATAGATTCAATAATCTCACTTGATATATTGGATGTATTTGATGCTGCTTTCTCTGCCTGTTTGATTTGTGCTTCCCATTCTCTGAATAAAATTTCTTTTTGAAGCTTATCTACTTGAGGCAGATTAGCTTCCTTCCCTGAATCTGATACTTGCCATTGGATGTGTTCTTCAATTTTCTTCTCAAGTCTTTCACATTCAAGTTTTTGGATCATTATCTGCTGAATCAATATTTTATTTGAATCACAATAAGAGTCAATTATAGAAGCTTGATGAAAAAACACTTCTTGTTCTTTTTTTAAATTAGTGTTTAAATCCAATGCTTCTTTGATAAATTTCTATAATTGCGGTTGGCTTTGTAACTTGGCCATTGCTACTTCCAATTGTGTTTGTTTTTCATTAATCTCTGTCTGATGCTGCAATTTGAGGCTTTCAATATCTTTATGAAATTGGGTTTTGTTTACTTTTACTTGCTCACTGAAATTAGATCTCTCTTCATTTAACAACTTCTCTAGTTCTTGTACTCTGGCTTCCTTTTGTTTTAGCAACAATCTAA
>JAXQQM020066317.1:0-68931 GCA_034641835.2 Pinus albicaulis | reverse complement strand
TTCATAGTGTCACTACTGTCATCATTATTAGGGCTACCAGTCATCATGTTTTACTTTTCATCATCCTCCTCTGTGTTTGCAACATTATCATTGCCATCATCATGTTCTTTGTTGTCACTATTAGAGGTGTTTTTGTCAGTGTCTTCATTATTGTTTGTGTATTTTCATCATTTTCATCCTCTTCCATATCTTCATCATTGTCATTGTTTTTCCCACTGTTAGGCTCACTATTTTCATATTCATCACTGTCATGTTCACTGCCCTTTTATTCAAATTCTGTCTCTTCTTCAAATTATGCCTCTGTCTCTTCTTCAAATTCTACCTCTGTCTCTTCTTCTTTATCCCCATTATCACTGCTTTCCTCTTCACAATCTGCCTTTTCATCATCCGTTCCTTCTTCATTTGTCTCTCCTTACTCTTCAATATTTCGCTCACTGTTTTTATCTTCATAATCTACTTTTGTCTCTTGATTTTCATCATCCTCCTCCTCATTATCATTTTCTTCTTCATGACTGTCATTTTATGCTTCCTCATGACTGTCACTTTCTACCTCATCATTTTTTTCTTCTTCCTCACTATCCTTTGTTTCTTCCTCATCATCACCACTTTCTTCATTTTCATTTTTCTCTTCCTCATCATTTTTTTCTTCCTCTTTACTTTCATTTTCATCTTTGTCACTCTTCTCTTCTTTTTCTTCATAATTATTTTCTTGTTCTAATGCTTTAGGAGAAGATGATGGTGAGAAGTTTTCTTGAGGAGAGGATTCATGTGGACAGGATAAGTCATGGTCTATGAGGGGTGATGGAGGAATGAAGGAAGGTGGATAAGGTGATGAGGGTAAAATTTGTAGAATAAGAGGCTGTGGATTTTTGAAAACATCATGGGCGATGAACACATCCCATGGGATACCCTGTTTCTCTAATTGATGCAACACAATCATCTTGATAAGGGAATGGTGAAAACACTTTGCATTTGTTGTGAAGAAGACCTCTTTTTCACAATGTATGAAATCTTATCAATACTTCTATAAAGGTAATAGGGAAAATGTAGTAGCCTGGCCCTAGTGAAGTGCATAAGCAGTATTATATGGTAGGAATAAAGTCTAGAAAACCTCCCCTCGCAGGTAAATACTTCATGATGACTTTCATCAAGGGGGCATATCTCTCCAAAAAATGGGAAAAGAGAAAAATAAATTTTCAATCAACTTGGTATCTTGGTTTCAAGAAAGGTTGATAATGGCTCAAATCCAAACTCACCTGCTTGAACCATTTCTCTCCCGTGCAAGGTATCCCGGTGGCCATAGCAATTGTATTGCTGGATAGCTCAAAATTTACCCTAGTTAGATGCACTTAATGGTCATGGAGGTTGAGGATAAAAAGGTTGGTCAACTGAGGCTGACTTTGGACTCTTTGTACTCTCTCACAGAAATAAAAACAACCCTCCTCTTTGAAATATGCAACTGTTGTAGGGGAAGCTGTCAACTTCTTGGTGTTTAAAGGTTCAAATATGTTTACTCTTCCACCCTTTATTTGTTGTCCCCTAGGTCTTTGGCCTCCCTTTCCACTGTCACTACTGCCTTCTCTAGACATTTTATCTTTTACTCTTTCTTTGAAATCAAAACCCTGAAACTATTTGTGAAACGATATGGAGAGGGAAAGTGAGATGATAATGAGAAAGGCAGTGATTTGGAAGTGAAGGGGAATGATGAGTGAAGAAGGAAAGTTTGGGCCTTAGTGTGCCTTTAGTTTGTAGATGGATGGGTGCCCTTTGAACAAGAGTGTTGTCAGCTGGGGATCAGGTTACCTCTTCCTTTAGGGTTTTTATTTTCTTCACATTTCTTGCCAAGTTTAACCTTTTAAGACAGCATGAGAGGGGGCAGAGCATCTAAATACCTCTTATAAAAATTCCAGGAAGTGCCAAGCAGAGAATTTGGAGGAGTCTTGAGGCAGTTGGAGGCTTGCATCAACTTGAAAATATTCCCGGCTAAACGTGTAGCACATGAGCACAACACTCGAGCCCCTCCACGCACTGTCAAGTCGGCCTGAACGACCCTACGCATAGCGCCGACAGAGCTGCACATTGTTGGGTCAGCCTGATCGGCCTTGTGCGTAGCGCTGATAGAGCTGCACGCTGTCGGGTCTCTATGCAGTCTCTGAACGGGAAAGATCACAGCAGTTTGGGCCTATCGGGTGGCCTGCACGAGCTGTCGAGTCCGCGCTGCATGCTACCTATGCGTGGTGCCCAGGCCAGTCGGTCGCTCTGCATGTTGTCGTGTGCTGCTGAACGTGCAGGTGCGTAGCTTATGAAGGTGCAGTAGTCGGGTCTCCTTAGCAGTCTACACGGTGAACAGGTAGCACACTTCTACAGGTGCGTAGCTCTCTGTTACAATTTCCAAAGAGGGCACACACAGGCACGTGGTACATTTTTCCAGGGGCAGAGCACGGGGTTTCCTAGCCCGAAGTTTGCCAGATTTTCAAAAATTTCTCCTTGAAATCATTTCACTCCTATTTTACAGATGACAAATGAGTTAAGTGATAGAAATTGGATTTTTATACCCTTTGAAAAATAATTGAAAACTAAAAACCCACTTTTCTAATGTCTAGAGTTTTACCTTGTCACTTTATCACTGATATCTATTTTTCTTTTGCAGGAGGTGACTTAAAACACACAAAAAAATGATCTTTTATCATCTCAACCTTTCTTCTTGGTTGTCCTTAGGTAACTGAGGTGATGGATTTTAGCTTTGTTTGGCCTGTTGATGTTTCTTAAAACTTGTTTTGCTGGTGCTTGTTGGAATTGTATGGTTTCACTATGTTTTAGCCATTCTCGTGTCTTCAACCCCTTTTTATTGAGAGACTGATAGAAAAATATATTATCACTCTTTGAGATCCCAGAGTGTAAGTGGCATTAAGATAGGGTTCCTCCCCTTCTTACTGATTTTCCAGAGGTATAATAACTCTGTCTTGCATAGTGACCTTAGTCTTTTCAATCAATTTTGTCATTACCTCCCCTTGGCCACTTCTAGTTGCTGCAGGTGCCATTACACAAATTATTTTTGTCTCCTTGGTCAATTTTGGATTTTGAAAATTTTGGTTACTCCACAACAAACTCATGATTAGTTTGGTGTTTCTATTTTGACACTTGACCTTATGATTTCTTCCCTTTGACTATTTTGAGGGAAATTGACTACGCTTGAAGGCTTAGTTTCCCTCATACTGATTCTCTTTGTATTTCCCTCCCTTTGATGGAATGAAGTATTGTTTCCTTGATAAACCATAGAGGTGACCTTATCATATCATTCCTCAAACTTTTTCCTATTGTCATCATGGAGATTTATGGTCTTCATTTCACTTCTTTGGCTACCTTCTCAAACTTTAGCTTTAGGGATTTTTCCTTTCTTCATTTATAATTTCTAGAAATCTTCAATTCATGCTCAGTGTTGTTGATGTACCTCTATCCTTGTGATCCTTTGCATTGGCTCCTTGCTTGGTAACACATTTTAGCCAATAAGTTATAGAAACCCTAATTTTCTTTGAACATAGGCATGTTGTCTCTCCTTTGCTATGAATGTCCTTTGTGATGATTTACCCTCTTACGTTACCTCTTTTTCTACTGATGGCCATCTCATTCATTCCTACAGAAATGTTTAGGATGGGAATTTGTCTTTTGCATTAATTGTGATTTGAACAAGGAGGCCTTTCTTGAAGGATTTTTTATACCTTTTGGACAATCATGTGCTAACCCTCCTTTTCATTTGATTTCATCTTTGGGCACATGTAAAACAGTGATTTTAGAAAACCAAAACAATGAATAACCTATGAAACCCTACATGACCTAGTGGGAGGACTTTTAACTTGGTCTTTGGTTGAAAGATTGACTTAGGGTCTGTAGGTGTAAAATAGATCTTTTGAAAAAATTATGCACTGCACACCCAAAACTATTGATCTTGATTTATTTAAAGATCCTAGAGAGGTAATTTTGAGACTACTAATGCTTGGGGCATCTGGTGAACATGGAAAAAGTAGGTTGGTTGGTGATCATAGATGGAAAATGGAGGGGTCGGGAAAAGGTCAAATTGAGACTAAGGTCAAAGGTGGAAAACATAGTGAAAATGAGTGGAAAAAGCCCGTGATTAGTCTTCTGGGAGTGATAGGATGGCTGTAATATTCCAAAATTAGCATGCAGCTAATTGGAATATTGACTTTTGTTGACTTCACTTAGGAGATGAATAAATGGGTAAGCGGGCCCATACATTTCAGAAATAAGAATGAAATCCCTCGTAGTGTGAAAGGGGATCATCATAGGAATTCGAATTCACATCCTCATGTGTGAACATGGTCATTTGCATGTGGACAAGGTCAAGTTTGACCAAGTCAATAACACTGGGATAGGAGGTGGAGAAAACTTTAAGAGACATCGCAGTATGAATGGGAGGAGGATTCTTTGGTGGAGGAAACCCTAATGAGTGGGACCCATGGTGAAAGGGATTTCAATTGTTTAAAACGAGGGGAAGGCATCCATTGTTATTCATGTTATCGATTATTTATTTTATGGCCTCGAAGACTATTTTGCATTCTCTTGTTGTTTAGCAGAGTTGTTGTGCTACTTAGAACAAGGAACTCTTGTTTAGGAATTCCTTCTCCTTTCAAGAGAGGACTCTTGAGGGAGCTTGCTCTTCATTTATCCACATTCAGGCTTCAGGCCAAGCATTCTCCTTCAGTTACAGGACATTTTTTGTTTAGAGCTGGGTTGTGTTGCAGGGTGTTGCAGTGGAGGTTACTCAACACCACATCCAGAGCTTAATTTTTAGAGGAAGAAGCCTTATTTCCTTTGGAGGACCAATGAGGAATCATCTGGGATGATTTCACCATATTTGGCATCAGGCCAACCATTTTCCATCATCTACAGTGCAGTCGTTCTCCTTGATTGTGTTATATTTCAGTGAGCATCTGCAGTGAGGGTTGCAGTGATTATTTGGGCAGTGAGATATTTAGTGTTAGGATCAACCTTTCACTTGGAAAGTCCATTGGAGGAGGTTTGTTCAGCTTGTGCATCATCTATAGCCATCTCCATCCAGTTCTTGAGTTGCAGCTGCTACTCAGTCTTGAGACTGCAACTACAACGTTTTTTCCATTTTTCATATTTCAGCCAATCCTTCCAGGATTGTCTTGAAATTATGTTTGGGAGCTTAGATATTCACTCCCAATGTTGTATGTGTTAGGGTCCTATAAATATAGGATTCATAATTTGGAATTGACTTATGATAGTCTTGTAAATATGTACATATTTTTCCTTCTGCAAGTTGTTTTCCCATATTTTGTAAAAATAAAAGAAAAAATAAAAATATATATAAAAAAGAGGGTAAAAAGTCCTAAAAGAAAAATCAAAGGACTTAGAAAAAATAATACACCCCAAAAGGAAAAAGATGAATAAAATATGAAAGTGTGCAAGTCTAAATGCCACTACTTTTTACTTTTTACAGTTGATTATGACAGAGTGTTAATAAATGCCATAATCCATGATGAGTTGAACTGCTTAATCTTGACTTGTCATGTTTCAATTTAATTGTTTTAGATAGAGAATAAAGAGTTGTCAAATAGTTTAATCCTGACAATTCAGTAGATAGGTATAGAGTAAAAAGGAACCCAAGAGTTTAATCTGGGTCCTTGGATGAAATAAAGTAGAATTAGATAGTTTTTACTACTTTCAAAACAATAAAATGTTCAAGGTTGCTAGCTCAAATGCACCTGCACAAATGGAAGAAAAAATGTTAGATTAAAGATTGGATAGGTAGAAGAAGGTGGGAAAATCATAATAAATATCTTTCACTAGGCTAGAATAACTAATTTCCTCCCCTATAGTTATTCTGCATTCTAAACTTCCATTCAAAAAGGCTCAAAGCATTTCTCTGACTTCTGTTGGGACCAGACCTAAGGCTCAATGACTGTTAAGTTAAAAATGTTTGAATTCCTATAATAATCCCTAATTTTCATCATTTACCATTCATGCATTCATCACCATGCAATTTTATAAGTAAATACTCCATTTTTACTTAATGATATATAAAGCCCCAATTTGATTAACTACCTACATCTCATAAAGCATAAAAACCCTAAAAAAAACATTATATCCTAAGTAAAGGTGGTGAGATTATAAAATGGTAAGCTTTTCTTTAAGTTTTCACTTTGTTAGCGCTCAAATCTACCTTAGGCTGAAATAAGGTAAAACTCAAGGCTACATCAAACCACGCTCAGCCTCGTAGCTAGCCCTACGAGGACAGGAGAGGGCTCTCTCCGGGTCTATCTCGGCAAAGGATCTTCAAAGGGGCTGAGATGACTTATAATGAACAATGAATACTGATTTTAGGCTAGTAAAGAGATAGGAATGTTTGATTTTTATTTTTTGGGTTTTTGTTGGATAAATGGGAAAAAACAATTTTGGGTCCGGGGATAAGGCCAAATCTTTGCAGAATTCGAGTTGGGGCGAGGTAGGAAGTAGTCTTGATGCTTTTGATCAAGTATATGGATGGATCAGAAATACAAGGAGCTAAAGATGGCAAAGAAGAACTTGGATCCTCTCCAAACAGGCGAAAACATACAAAACTAAATGAATTCAAAGGCAGAGCACTGTAAACAATGGATTCAACCTCATTTACTCATTCATTTTAGTTTCAGAAGCATAAGAAGGGATGGCATACATTAAACATGAAATAACTTACAATAAACTGAGAGAAAACACCATCAAGAACTGAAAGCCACAAGAATCCCAACAGGTGCTGCAAAACCTCTGATCTTTCCTTAGCCAAAATATGAAAAATATGTACAATAGTGTGCCAAAATCTTCCCAAGAGTCTTACCTATCCAACCCCTGAAAAGGATTGAGAAATTACATCATATAGAGCATCCTAACCCCTTCCCATACCTCTAGGGGTCGAATTCCTCCTTCTAGGAGCAGTTCCAAATAATTCTAAACAAGGAGCTAGAATATAGGCATCTAAACAACTTGCCTCTAAAAGGGAGGAAACTGATTCTTACATCTGATTTTTACTTTTTTAGGAGTGAATCATCTAGAATAGGTAAAAGTGAGTCCAAGTTACATGCCAACCATAAAATTACATCAAGACAACTAAAAAATTACATCCACAAGCAAAACTAGTCCAACAGGCCAAAATCCTGAGCTGGAAGGTGAAAAATTGACCAAAAATCTATATGCGTAGCGCGCTTGAGCCATATGCGGAGCGCGTCTTTCAGCCTACTTTTGGGGCACTTCCCAGGATCCAAATTGAGCTCATGATAGCTCGTTGGAAATCCCTAGATGTTGGCTATCCAACCCAAGTCGAATTTCCCAATTTGGAGCTAATTTTCTCCTCCAAAACTTCATTCTCCCAGAAGTACTTCCTGCTGGTGCAAAAGGTGGCAGAAAGGTGGTTTTCATGGTGTTTTTGGGCCCTTTGATCATCCAGAACTTGATGAAATGCTTCGGCCATACTGGAGCATGCATAAATTACCATGAAAAACCCAAAAATATAAATTTTTCCTCCAGCAAGTGTCCCAATCATAAGCGAGCGCGTCGACGCGCTACTCGTATAGCTGAAAAATCTGTTTTGAGACCAAAATATTTCAAAATGACAAAAATTTCTCCGAATTTGCTCAAATTCGAAGCGAAGACCCTCCATCATGTATCATGCCCATCCAATGAAGCCTCGGCCAAAATCCGCAGTGGATCAGGCCTTTTCCGCCGTTTTAGTGCTCTGCTCAACCTCCTCTTTAGAATCTTCATTTTTGCCTTGCAAACGTGATTACGGGCCCAATAATGATTTTTCATATGACGGAACATGTCTTTGTTTCTATCCTGATCCTGTGAATGTACCTGCGCTGATGTAGAAGGCGAGACCCCTTCCACCCTTGGTGGAGATAATACTCGCGCTGCTGATGAAGTCAACGAGACCCTTTCCACCCCAGGTGGAGATAGTACTCGTCGTGTAGCTGCAAATAAGGTCCTGTGGCCTCGCTGGTATGTCACATACAACGGAGCACTGATATGCTCGACCTCAGGGATGTCCGGCTGATGTGAAGGCTCTCCCTCATCATAAACTACCTCGGGAGGCGGCTGTGGCGCTGTGAAGAAGTCACGGGAGATGAAATCCTCCCAAGTAATGCCCTGCTGTGGAATCACTGTCATACTCCTGCTCATAATCTGAATCCGTCTCTGACATGGCTTTGAAAACAAGATGTCTGCAATATGTATTTTGATATAGGTGTAGTGAAGACAAAAGTTTCAATGTATGCTCAAAACCCAAATATGTCACATATGTACCAAAGCATCATAGGAAACAAGCCACAGTGGTAACAGCTCTGTTAAGTGAATTGGCATAAAAACAGTCACTGTTTTGATCACAAGTGAATTTGAAAAATGAGTAGAAAAGTGTAATGTAGTGTACAGCCTTTGTAATGCTGGCTAAAATTTGTCAAAGGGGAAAATGAGTATGAGATTGTGTTTTTCAATAGAGAATAAGAAACAGTGACAATGACCATAGTAAAACCATAGCAATGATAACAGTGTTCCGATAATGTCAATGGAGGATATGGACAAGTGAATCATGAGACTATGTGAAAACATGAATAAGGAGCAGTGCTAAAATGAGGATGACAATCATATGACAGCAGTGGTACAATGGCAAATAAAGGGCATGAGGATGATGTACATAATGAGCAGGGGTGCCACAGACAATATAGGCATGAGCATATATATCAATCACAGAAGTTTGAAAACCCTTCACAAGACTGTCAACATATCTTTCAAAACCCTGAGAAATGAATTTGCAATGAACCTAGGGTTTACACATTTCTCCTCATCAAATGCTTGTTTCCCCACATCAAACACACTACAATCATGTTCAAAAATCACTTAACAATCGTGGAGAACCTATTTGCAAGCCGATTGAGGCGTTTGGGTGTGAAACTGGATGCAAGGGAAATTTTTTTTGGCTCTAAGACTATATGGGTAGCACGCTCACCCAATGCATAGCGAGCTGCATGTGCGTAGCGCCCTTGTTATTTTACACAGGCTGGTGAGGCTATATGCGTAGCGCGCCTCCTATATGCGTAGCGCGCTACATAGTGCATTTTGCAGGAGGCTTTTGGAGGCCTTCCTAGTGTCCAAATTGAGCGTGTGATAGCTTGTTGGAAAGCTCTTGGAGTCTAATTTCCAACCCAAGTGGAATTTTGCAATTTGGACTTCATTTTCCTTGTCAGAAATCAAATCGCCCAAAACTTTTCACAATGAGCAGAATGAGGCTGCCTCAAGGCAGAGCGCTGTTGCAGTCAACTTTTGAAGGTCTTCCTCAACTCCAAATTGAGCTCATGATATCTCATTGGAAAGATATTTGTGTCTAGTTATCCTTTGACTCATCAAGAAAGTCATTTATCCAACCATGCTAGGAGAAATATTGATTTTCCCAAGGTCACTTCAGAGGTGCATTCAATTCACCTGAGGCAACGGTATTTTTGACATTTCTCTAAAACCATGATACCTGTGTAAAAAGTGAGGGAGGTTTTTCTTCTTTGGCATGTTTTGGACAAAACCCTCTCTCAATTTTCCAAAATTCATCTTTTATTTCTCTGAAAAATCTTTTGAGTGAAACTTATCCCGATGTGTGAAACAAGGGATTTTGTCGAAATGAAGCGAAATGAAGGGGATAAGGGGCTTCTAAATTCTTGGGGAAATTTTTGGAAGTAGGGAGGGATGTTAGGAAGTAGGGGAAAGTGGAATATCAGAGATTGAGTGAGGGGAAGGGGTCCAAAAGGGAAAAACACAGGCCTAGCCTAGAAAATTGCCAAGTTGTGGCAAGAAACTAGGGTTTGTGCAAAAATGAGGAATTTGGGGAATCTCAGTGATGGGAAGTGTTTAATAAGGTATATTAAGGATAGGGGAAGGTGTTTGAACATCAGGATACAAGTTTTTTCGATGATTTGACCATCCAAGAGAAATTACCTCCAAAACCCTAGGAGAGGGAAATGGACCTTACCTAGGCACAACTGAAGCATGAACGAGGTGTAAAATGACTCTTTGGAACCTTACATGATGATGAAAACCCTCTGAATGATGGTACACTCAGCTGAATGGTGACATGAACCGACATTTGGACAACTTTGACAGGAGTAAAAGCAACCCCTAGACCTAATGCCTAGTGACCAAATTTTGCTTGAAGACTCATTGAAATGACAAAATTTGACCTTGACATCTTAAAATCACTTTGTAAGAGCATGTTTGATCACTGGAGGAAGGCTGCAAAGGCTGACACTAACATTGGCTCCAATGGGGATGGTAGCTCCTTGGAGGTGCCAAGAACGACAGATCTTTGGGAGAGCAAACCAGTGCCTTATCCATTGGGCAATGGAATCAAAAACTCAAACTGAAATGCATGACTGAAAACTGATGAATTGATGACACAAATTGACTCTCACTCAACTAAGAACTGACTTGATACTTAAACACAACTGACAAACTGGAAAAGATGCTCAAAGTAGAGCTTATTCATCAAACCTACTCTAATTGTACTTTTCACCACCCGATCAAGTGAAATGGAACAGCCAGTGCAACCATGTAAGCATCTTGGCTGCTATTTGATTTCTTCCCAAGTGCTTTCTGATGCGCAGGAAAAGGAAAGAATCGAAAGGCAACTCCCATGGAAACTTTGAACTCAAGCTGACTGCTGATAAACTTGCAAAGCATGAATTGACTAGAGGACTTCAAGAATACTGCAAAAGGATCTTCATACACATAGCTACTGATTTCCATTAACACATCACTGCTCTGATCCATATAATCTCCATACCTTAATCTTAAAATTTTTCTCACCTCTATGCTGTCTTTCTTTGGTGATTGCAGCAAGCTGCCAAAAGGATCCTGAATTTCGTGAATAACCAAACACTGTTGTTGATTACAAACAGAACAAAAGTCTCCTTTATCAATCTCCTCATATGAAAAATCTGTTGAACAACACAATGAAATTGACTTTTGAACAAGATTATTATCAACATTCTTTTCGGGCACATGGTTAGCTAATGGAGCAGAATTTTTATAGCAAACATCATCCAACACACGAGCAATAGGATCATCAAAAACTTGAGAAGACTGCTGCACTGTATCCCTTGAAAATGTATGACATCCTACTGGCTGTTCATCTTTTCCTTGAGAGATATTATGAAGATTCTGCTTTATAAACTGAAATGCCTCGAACAAAAGGGTATAGAATCTTCCTGCATCATCAAATCATGTATTTCAATTTCCACGACTTCATCTATAATCTGACCTTCCATTTCATTTGGTGGCTGAAAATATGATGCTACAGGCTGCTCAAGAATTTCGTTATCTATCTCATCCTCAACATTAACACTAAGAGATTGCTGATTTCTTACAGGCTGCTCATTTGAAGATTTACTATGCAATTTTTCTCTCAAAAACTGAAATGATTCAAAACAGAATGGTACGGAGTCACCTTGTATCATTTGATCACATGTACCAGCTTCCATGTCCTCATTTGCAACTTGAAAATCAATGGCTTTCGAGGGCTGAAAATCTGAATATGAGAAGTCTTGAACAAGGCTTTCATTGCCCTCAAGATGGTCCAAATCAAGACTTTTTGACAGTTGATTTCTGATTGCATCGTAGTTGTCTCTGATGAGCTGAAATGAATCAAAACAAAAAGGCAATGATCCTTCACTTACTTCAAAATTTTCTGCACTTTCCTCATCATTGCCATAGCTGATATGCATCGGTTGATCACTGTATTCAAGCTGCTGAAAGTGAACTTACTCCTCGCACAAACTAGCTGCTGATTCGTCTGCAAGATTAGCTTCTGTTTGGAGAACATAATCATCATCATACTGATCAAACTGAGGCAATTCATCATCAAACATACACATCATATCAACAGCTCTCTCTTCTTCACAATGATCTATAAAACAATCACTATGACAACTAGGATCAGAAACAAAATGTTTTGGGTCAGCCGCTTGTTCTTGAATGTCATTTTCATTTTTTGCAGTCATTTTCCGCACCATCTCTTCTACTGCGTTTACAAAAAGATCAAGCTTTTCCTCTGAAAGTGTCAGCTGCTCTGAAACATTCTTCTTTTCTTCTTCCTTCAACCTTGCCCTCAAGATCAGAAAATGAGCCTCTACATTCACTGCCTTGTTCTGCATCTCGTGAAGTGTTGCAATATTCTTTTCTCTCAGCTAAAACTCCATTTCCGGATCAAAGGCACCCGGGTAGTGCAAGAGAGCAGATCTAGGAGAAGGTCTTATATCAACTGGCATCGAATAATAAACTTGGTTAAATCTAGCAGAAAATTGTTGTACTGTCTCCCCTGGCATTCTTTTCAGCTGAGCATACTCGTCTAAAATCAAGAAAGGGTTCTGTCCAATCATCCACCTGTCAAGGAAAACTTTGACGAACTGCTGGAAATCTGAGATGCTCACATCAGGCAGGGCTTTGAACCAACTCTTTACTTGAGCTTGCAAAGAAAGAGAAAAAATCCTAATACTGACATCTTCATCATCAACTTCAAAAAGATCTAGAAAAGTCTCAACATTCTGCACATGTTGCTCAGCGTTGACATTGTTACATTCACCGTCAAATCTTGGTAGATATAGGTCATAATTTGTAGGGAAAGCATGAAGAACAGAAGGTAAAACAAGAGGTTTGTACCGATCTGGAATTTTACAAGGTTTAGGGGCATGTACAAGAGCTGCGAGATCAATTTTGTTTTCTTTAGGCTCATCACTCTGAAGAGAGTCATCATAATATGTGGGAAAAGTAAGGAGACCAGGATGAAAGGGAAACTCAGCATTTACACTTTTTGAATGGGTTGAGCGAAGATTTTGACCACCTTTCTCATACAACAAATTCTGAAAAACCTTCAGGATAACTTCAAGACCAGCGAAGAAGTAATTTACAAGAAAGCAGATTAGATCCTGAATACCATTCCACTTTAGATACCTGAACTTTGTGTAAGATCCTTCCATTTTCTTAGAGAAAGAGTCAGTCCTCCAGTGGAGTCTCTACTTTGAATTGGAGTCACCAGGTGAATGATTTCAGCCTTCTTATGTCTGATCGTTGTCCACCATCAACCATCAGATCTGAACTTGATACATGTACTGGGGGAATTCGCAAATCAAGGGACACATTCACAAGCTAAACCGGAGATCGACTGAAGCAGCTTTTATCTACTATGCACTCACAGAGCAATGTGCAGTTCGAAGGCTACCTGGCGTGACTTCAGACTCCGTCTATAGAAAATGACAGTAATAAGCAAATTTCTTCCCCAGTATGGTCGCCACTATGTTAGCGCTCAAATCTACCTTAGGCTGAAATAAGGTAAAACTCAAGGCTACATCAAACCACGCTCAGCCTCGTAGCTAGCCCTACGAGGGCAGGAGAGGGCTCTCTCCGGGTCTATCTCGGCAAAAGGTCTTCAAAGGGGCTGAGATGACTTATAAAGAATACTGATTTTAGGCTAGTAAAGAGATAGGAAAGTTTGATTTTGATTTTTTGGGTTTTTTGTTGAAAAAAATGGGAAAAACAATTTTGGGTCCGGGGATAAGGCCAGATCTTTGCAGAATTCGAGTTGGGGCGAGGTAGGCAGTAGTCTTGATGCTTTTGATCAGGTGTATGGATGGATCAGAACGACAAGGAGCTGAAGAGGGCAAGGGAGAAGATGGATCCTCTCCAAACAGGAGAAAACATGTAAAACTAAACAAATTTAAAGGCAGAGCACTGAAACAATGGATTCAACCTCATTTACTCATTCATTTAGTTTCAGAAGCATAAGAAGGGAATGGCATACATTAAACATGAAAGAAAATTACAATAAATTGAGAGAAAACACCATCAAGAACTAAAAGCCACAAGAATCCCAACAGGTGCTGCAAAACCTCTGATCTTTCCTTAGCCAAAATATGAAAAATATGTACAATAGTGTGCCAAAGTTTTCCCAAGAGTCCAACCTATCCAACCTCTGAAAAGGATTGAGAAATTACATCATATAGAGCATCCTAACCCCTTCCCATGCCTCTAGGGGTCGAATTCCTCCTTCTAGGAGCAGTTCCAACTAATTCTAAACAAGGAGCTAGAATATAGGCATCCAAACAACTTGCCTCTAAAAGGAAGGAAACTGATTCTTACATTTGATTTTTACTTTTTTAGGAGTGATTCATCTAGAATAGGTAAAAGTGAGTCCAAGTTACATGCCAACCATAAAATTACATCAAGACAACTCAAAAATTACATCCACAAGCAAAACTGGTCCAACTGGCCGAAATCCTGAGCTGGAAGGTGAAAAATTGACCAAAAATCTATATGCGTAGCGCGCCTAAGCCATATGCATAACGCGCCTTTCATCCTACGTTTGGGGCACTTCTAGGAATCCCAATTGAGCTCATGATAGCTGGTTGGAAAGCCCTGGATGTTGGCTATCCAACCCAAGTGGAATTTCCCAATTTGGAGCTCATTTACCCCTCCAAAAATTCATTCTCCCAGAAGTACTTCCTGCTGGTGCAAAAGGTGGCAGAAAGGTGGTTTTCATGGTGTTTTTGGGCCCTTTGATCATCTAAAACTTGATGAAATGCTTTGGACATACTGGAGCATGCATAACTTACCATGAAAAACCCAAAAATATAAAGTTTTCCTCCAGCAAGTGTCCCAATCATAAGCGAGCGCGTCGACGCGCTACTCGTATGGCTGAAAAATCTGTTTTGAGACCAAAATATTTCAAAATGACAAAAATTTCTCCGAATTTGCTCAAATTCGGAGCGAAGACCCTCCATCATGTATCATTCCCAGCCAACGAAGCCTCGGCCAAAATCCGGAGTGGATCAGGCCTTTTCCGCCGTTTTAGTGCTCTGCTCAACCTCCTCTTCAGAATCTTCATTTTTTCCTTGCAAACGTGATTACGGGCCCAATAATGATTTTTCATATGAAAGAACATGTCTTTGTTTCTATCCTGATCCTGTGAATGTACCTACGCTGATGTAGAAGGCGAGACCCCTTCCACCCTTGGTGGAGATAATACTCGCGCTGCTGATGAAGTCAACGAGACCCTTTCCACCCCGGGTGGAGATAGTACTCGTCGTGTAGCTGCAAATAAGGTCATGTGGCCTCGCTGGTATGTCACATGCAATGGAGCACTGATATGCTCGATCTCAGGGATGTCCGGCTGATGTGAAGGCTCTCCCTCATCATAAACTACCTCGGGAGGCGGCTGTGGCGCTGTGAAGAAGTCACGGGAGATGAAATCCTCCCAAGTAATGCCCTGCTGTGGAATCACTGTCATACTCCTGCTCATAATCTGAGTCCGTCTCTGATATGGCTTTGAAAACAAGATGTCTGCAATATATATGCTGATATAGGTGTAGTGAAGACAAAAGTTCAGTGTATGCTCAAAACCCAAATATGTCACATATGTATGAAAGTATCATAGGAAAATCATAGTGGTAATGGCTCTGCCAAATGGGTTTGCATGAAAAAACAGTCACTGCTTTGATTGTAAGAGGATTTGACAAATGAGAAGAAAATATTGTAGTGTAGGGTACAGCCTTTTGCAATGCTAGTTAAGATTTGTCAAGGGAGAAGTGGATATGGGACTCTGTTCGTCAATGGAGAATGAGAAATAGTGTGACAATAACCATAGTGAGATAATAGCAATGACAGCAGTGTTTCAACAATGTCAATGGAGGATATGGACAAGTGAAAATGAGACTATGTGAAAACATGAATAATGAGCAGTGCTAAAATGACGATGGCAATCATAGTGACAGCAGTGATGTAATGGCAAGGAAAGGGCGTGAGGATGATGTAAATAATGAGCAGGGACACCACAGACAATATAGGCATGAGCATATATATCAACCACACAAGTTTGTAAACCCCCACGCAATCATTATCATTTGCTTGAAAACCCTTAAGAAATGAATTTGGAAATAGACATAGGGTTTACACATTTCTCCTCATCAAATACTTGTTTCTCCACTTTGAAAACACCATAATCATGTTCCAAAAATCACTTAGCAATCGTGAAGAACCTACTTGCAAGCCGATTGAGGCGATTTGGCATGAAACCGGACGCAAAAGAAAAAATTTTTGGCTCTGAGATTATACGCATAGTTCACTTATCCAGTGCGTAGCGCGCTGCATGTGCGTAGCACGCTTGCAAATTTACACAGGCCGGTGAAGCCCAATGCGTAGCGCGCCTCCTATATGTGTAGCGCGCTACATAGTGCATTTTGCAGGAGGCTTTTGGAGGCCTTCCCGGTGTCCAAATTGAGTGTGTGATAGCTCGTTGGAAAGATCGTGGAGTCTAATTTCCAACCCAAGTGGAATTTTTCAATTTGGACTTCATTTTCCTTGTTAGAAATCAAATCTCCCAAAACTTTTCAAAATGAGCAGAATGAGGCTGCCTCAAGGCAGAGCGTTGTTGCAGTCAACTTCTGAAGGTCTTCCTCAACTCCAAATTGAGCTCATGATAGCTAATTGGAAATATATTTGTTTCTAGTTATCCTTTGACTCATCAAGCAAGTCATTTAGCCAACCATGCTAGGAGAAATCTTGATTTTCCCAAGGTCACTTCAGAGGTGCATTCAATTCTCCTGAGGCAAAGGTATTTTTGACATTTCTCTAAAACCATGATACCTGTGTAAAATGTGAGGGAGGTTTTTCTTCGTTGGCATGTGTTGGACAAAAAACTCTCTCCGTTTTCCAAAATGCATCTTTTATTGCTCTAAAATATCATTTGAGTGAAACTTATCCCGATGTGTGGAACAAGGGATTTTGTCGAAATGAAGCGAAACGAAGGGGATAAGGGGCTTATAAATTCTTGGGGAAATTTTTGGAAGTAGGGGGGGATGTTAGGAAGCAGGGGAAATTTGAATCTCAGATATTGAGTGAGGGGAAGGGGTCCAAAAGGGCAAAACACATGCCTAGCCTAGAAAATTGCCAAGTTGTGGCAAGAAACTAGGGTTTGTGCAAAAATGAGGAACTTGGGGGATCTCAGTGATGGGAAGTGTTTAATAA
This sequence comes from Pinus albicaulis, assembly GCA_034641835.2. Lineage (NCBI taxonomy): Eukaryota > Viridiplantae > Streptophyta > Pinopsida > Pinales > Pinaceae > Pinus > Pinus albicaulis. Next base: position 51,861 of record JAXQQM020066317.1, on the reverse strand, counting down.
GGTATATTAAGGATAGGGGAAGGTGTGTGAACATCAGGATACAAGTTTTTTCGATGGTTTGACCATCCAAGAGAAATTACCTCCAAAACCCTAGGAGAGGGAAATGGACCTTACCTAGGCACAACTGAAGCATGAACGAGGTGTAAAATGACTCTTTGGAACCTGACATGATGATGGAAACCCTCTAAATAATGGTACACTCAGCTGAATGGTGACATGGATCGACATTTGGACAACTTTGACAGGAGTAAAAGCAACCCCTAGACCTAATGCCTAATGACCAAATTTTTCTTGAAGACTCTTTGAAATGGAAAAATTTGACCTTGACACCTTAAAATCACTTTGTAAGAGCATGTTTGATCACTGAAGGAAGGCTGCAAAGGCTGACACTAACACACTTTACTTAGTCATCTAGTGTATTTTTGTATTTTTCATTTTCCTAAGTCATATTAACTTCTAATTTACTTATTAAATCCTTATAAACACACCTTATCTTAAGTACTATAACTCCTTTATCTAATTATCCCCTAAACCCATTATTATAAGATTTTTTGACCAAATAATATTATCCACATTGTGAATTAAAACCCCAATTACAAGCCCTTTGGTCATAAAACTAACTGTATTCAAATACCTCGCCCGTTATAGTGAATAGACATCTCCATAGTCTATAACTATATAATACAAATAAAATAAAAAAGCACTTTACACATATTTTAAATGTCTAAAGTGGAAAAAATACTACTTCGACTATGTCATTTTAAGCCTAAGTTTTATAAAGACGATGTCCCCGTGTCTTTTAATTCACTTATTACCCTTCCCCAACTTAACCCAAGGTCAAAGTGTGAAATCGCACAACAAATACCTTTACCTTTTTAATCATTCCCAATTGTATAAAACCTTAAGTTTTATATAAAGATTAACCCGCCCCACGCACCATTTACCATATATATAAAATCACTTTATATATATAAATTGCCCGATAAACCCCTTTTGAACTCTACATAGGTGTACGTTTATTTTACCATTACCCTCGTGCATATAAACATTTCTATATATAACTAAACTTTGGTTATAATCACACATTTTATAAAGGTTTTGTTATATACTAAATGCGCCATTCCATATACAGCGCCTGGACCCCACCCATCCTTCACCACAACTATTTGAAAGATCCTAACCGTTTGCATCATCCAATCAAATCCAACAGTGCACTTTCATTATCGCGCTCCGAAAGTGATCGACTAAAGTTTTATAAAATTCACACGATAAAAGCTGTTTTTCCAAACCTCCCAATGCTACGTGTCTGATTTTAATTGGATCGCGTTCGAAAATGATTAAACCACTTACCATCCAAATCAAATGCTAAAACCACTGGTTGTTTTTTCAAATCAACCTCTCACCATTGAAAGGGCATGTAATAAATGATATTTATGATGGTAAACATTGAAGGTTTAAACCTTAATATATCATTGTTTTATATCATTATTTCGCACTCCCAATTGATTTAGCCTCCGTCTCGACTGTGTTAAATAGATTTGAACCTATGTTGGCCAATTTCTTTCCCTAAAGCCAAAATTTCCCACTACTCTATATATCCGAAGCGGTTGAAGCCACCTACTGCACCAGTGGATTTAGTTTAAAGCTGAAGCCACCAAAAAACCATCCTCGACTATCAAGATACCTATGAACCAGGTATTTTACTAAATTTTACCAACAAAATTCAAAATTTGACTGCAAATTAAACCAATTAAGCTACTCAGACCAGCATTTCCGATTTAAGCATGCCCAAACATTGAAAAAACAGGGCAAACCCTCGCAATTTTTCCTCAGAAATTTCCATTTTCCTAAAACTCTGCTTTAAAGCCATTTTCTCAATTTCCAGTCATTAAAAGACAATTTCCACAGTTCAAAAGATTTAAAAAGCGCACAAAAAGCTAGAAATCCCTTTTTTCAGTCCTCTACACCCAAAAAACCTATGTTTTCTATCCTAAAACCCTTGCTCAGATTCCCAGATTCCCAAAATTGTCCTAGATCTGCTCAATTACCCCCTGTTTCAAAATTAACTAAATAAAAAAGTTTAATCTTGCTTATTTATTCCCAAAAATGACTAAAAAATAGGTTACACCCAAAGCTGGAGGTCCCAAAACCTCAAAACATGTAACAGCCAAGCTTCCCAAGCCTGAATCCTCAAAGATCAACAAGCCAACTCCTGCTTTAAGAGTTGATTCAACTGAAGTTGTTATACCTCTACAACCACCCATTTCCTCTGAAGAATACATTCCTTTAACTGATTTAGATTACAAGATTGCTGATACAGTGGTAGATTAATTCAATTTGCTTGAGATTCATAACTGGTGTTATGATAAATTTTTGAATAAAAAGCAATATGACATACGTATTTGGGAATCCAATTTTCCCAAATATGTAGTTCCTGTTACTCATCCAGCCCAGGACTTGGTCAGACTATGTCAAATGTATTATGTTCTTGATCAGAGATCCATGGTAAAAAAAGATAGAGAAATTATGTTTTTCATCACAGCAAAATCCATAAATGAGATGCTTCAGTTGAAGCCTGATCCCAGAGTAGTTCCCTTGTCAATTGAAGAATTAACCCAATTATACTTAGACTTGGATTTCCCTAAAAAGTTTATGATATTTCAAAATTTTATGCCTGCCCATGTATACCTTCCTAAGGTGAATCCACCATACTTTACTTCTGATTTTCTTGAAGCTCCTAGAGAAGTGATCTCAATGCTACCCTTCATTCTAGGATATTTTAATGATGAATTTACTGGTGCATCTATACTTTGTTTCCTTTCTACATTATCCCCTGGGCAGCCTCCTGCCATGATCTTTGATTTTGCTAGATTCATTGCTGATACCATACATTACCAACTGGCCAAATTGCCTACTAAGGGAGTGTTTAGATATTCATCTTATCTATTCCATTTGTTTCTATTTTTCCAAGCTGAGCATTTTCCCATTTCTTTGGAAAAGATGGATGTAGAGGGCCAGCCTCTATCAGTGATATTTTGGACATCCTTGCTCAGAAAGGAAGGAAATGAATTCAGTTATAAATAGTTTTTAGAGTTATTCATTAGGGCATGCATGAATTTTATTTTCAAGTTTGAACAGCCTAGAGTGAGTGAAGAAATGAAGAGAATATTACAGCTATCTGAAAAATGAAAAGTAGGAGACTGGTACTTATATCAGAGACACACAGAATTAAGAATATTTGGAACAAATTTGTCCCCATATAAGTTTCCTAAATCTTTAACCATCAGGGTTTTTGCATTGGAATATTTGAGATAAGTTTTAAATGCAGATGCTATAAACTTCATGGCATCAAAGAAAAAGACTCAGTTTAAGTTGAAGAGCCAGATTGGCCCTTTCATAGTAAACAATAGGGAATCTGAGAAAGAAATATCTAGACAGTTATCAGAGTATCATTTTCAAGAGATTTTTCAATGGAATTATGATCCCCAGGGTTACCTCAGTGCTATAAGGGTAAAATGCAAGCTTCAACCTTTTATACATGACTCAAAACCACATATTGAGAGGTTTTCCAATCAAATGGAATGGATGCAAAACACATTGATAGATCCTACTGATGATATAGAAACAGTTAAAAAGTAGACAATTCACAGGCTATGATAGTTACCAAACAGGCAGAAGTTTCAAACAAAATATCAAGGGATGATGAAGGTTATTCAGCTCAAACTATTACTGAGAATAAGTTTAAATTAATTTACAAAAAAAGAGCCAAAATTACTAATGATGAAAAGGAAAATACCATGGAAATAGATGATACCAATGATCAGGGAATGAATGATGATTAGTCAGCAAAAGAGGCCACAGTAATAGTTGATGAAGTTTTGACAGAAATTGGAAAAGAACAGATTGTAGCAGATAACAAGGGCAAGAAAATGATTGAAAAAAATGTTGATTTAGAAATTCCCTCTTCTTCCAAAACAACAGATGAAAAATATTCGGATATCAAACAATGGTACAAACAAATTAAGGAGAAAAACGAGGAGATCAAAAGAGAAATTTACACTCAATTTCTCGAAGAAAATCCAGGTAACAAGGACAGAATATTAACAACATTTGATTATTCTACTAATAAAATGATCATGTCCTACCTCCAGCCAAAGGTTGCAGATCTAAAGGTAGTCTTAGACTATAGCAAAATAGACTTTGAAGTTGATTCAGAGAATATCCATGAGCTGGATCAAATTGAATTTCATAGACATACATCTGAAATTCTATATTCAAAAATAGTGGATAAGACCAGGAGTGCTACTCAATTGCAAAAAACCATTTTTAATATGCAGGACCAGATGAGGCTAGACAAAGCCTCTTTACAGGAAAAAGAACTAAGGATTAAGTCCTTAGAAGATCTAGTCCTTCAGATAGGAGTAGATCCATCAAACATATAGGTTGCTCAGGCCTTGATAAAGCAAAAGAATGATGATATCACTGATTTTAGGAAACAGTTAAAACTTCCTCAAAACGAACATCCTCAAGCAAAGGAAATCCTCCAAGAACAAACTGAAAAAGATAAAATGGCCAAGTTAATACTTAAACTGACTGCCCAAGTCAAAGAGATGGAAGATCAGATGGACATCCTTATAAAATAAAAAGAAGTGCGATATATTCCCACTGTTATTCCTATAGTTAGCACAACTGTCCCTTCCACATTGGCAGAACATTTAGACCCAAAAGTGCCACTGGCAGCTGCAGTGTCAATGCAATCTACAGATACTTTTGCTACAGGATCATCCACCACACAGGTACATCAAGCAGGTGAAGCAGTAGATATAGTAAAAGCCATGGAGGAGATGCCCCTAAAAAATAATGAGATAATCAATTTGAAAAAGACCATTCAAACTCTTGAATCATCAAGTAGGAATACATTGATTACATCTAAAGGACATGAACAAAGAGAAAATAGACTTGAAGAACTAGTAAAAGTCTTGCAGCAGCAAGTAAATCTCAGTCAACAGGTGTCCTTCATCAAGAACTATCTTTGGACAAACATAATTTAAGGCATAGATCTACAATGGCCTTCAATTCAAATCATATATGAGCAGAGAGATCTACTTAAGGCAGCACAGCTGGAAATTCAGAAAACAAAGGAAGAACTTGCTACTAAACCATGTCAAGCTTTAAAGCTTATTACATTTTTGAACAGCAAAACAGAGAAGAGCTTGAAGAATTGAAAATACAAGATAGGACTGAAACAATTATTCAAATAAAAAAAGTCCTAAATAAAAGCAATATAATGAACAATTTGGAGGAAAAGTGTAAGGCCATGGATTTGTCAATAACAAAGTTTTTCACACAATACACAATATTGAGACAAGCAGACCTCCTAGACATTCATGGCTTTAATGAAAAGCTAATGGTTCAAACAGATTATGACAAGAAGAACAGAGCCCATGCCAAAGAACAAATAAATAAGCCTCTGCCACACGGTTCCCCAACTGGTAAAGTTTTCCTGGAGTAATTTGAAAACTTATTTTTTCTACAGAATGAAATTAAACATATTTTCGTTATCAAACCAAATTTCTCAAAGTACACTGATGCTGATGAATGTTACCGAAAGTTGAAAAGTATGAAAATATAAAGTGATTAGCAGTGGTAGGAATTCACAGATTTGTTATAACAACATTGGAGCAGAACAACAGAAAAAGTACGGGTAAAACAGTGAAGTTAAGAAGAAAATAATAAAAAGCAGTTTATTTGATTTTGGGATTTTTACTGCTGATATGAATCTTTATAGTAGTAAAAGAGTAAAAGGAAAATTCAAGAAAGAGAGAGAAATGATGCAACAGTTTTTTACCACAGTAAAAGTTTCATTTTACAGCTGTCCAGAGGTAAAAATAGCAGTTGAAAGTGTATCATATCAAAGTAACAAGGTCAAAGTGTATCCGAGCATAAAAAATCAACTAGTTTTTACTATGGTAAATTTTACATTTTACTGGCAGTAAAGTGGTAGATGAACAAAGTAAAAGATTATCAGGAAGAAAAGCAGTGTTAAAAGATATAAAGTGAAAGAGTATCAATCAAGCAATCTTCAAAATAGATATCTTCCAAATTTTCCAGCAAGCATGTACACCTAGTCAACAAACTGTTTCGATTAGATAATGTTAGTTCCATTTTTTGTAGATAAAAGGACATCTTGCTAAGTTGTTAAGCAGTTGTCCCTCTTAGTGTGTTAAGATATTTTATTTTCCTAGAGTTATTCCTAAATTTATATAGGATATTTTGTAATAAACATTTTGTATAAATACTTCAGTTTGTGAAGTGTTTAGTGTGGAATAAAGTTGCCGAGATTATTATAGAAAATTTTGCTGGTACTTTCGAGGCTCATGTGTTGATTTCATAGCAGCAGTCTAGACAATAGCCAACTGGACTTCATAACTCAAGATTCATGCGATAAGCTAATGAGTAAAGTGATTTCTTACTGATATTGTTTCCTTTTCTGAAGTTTCATTCAATTTCATATATGTTGTCCGATCCAAATGATTAATTAGGAATATTATTTCAAGATAAGTGTAAAAACTCCTTGTCTTAACTACTTGATCATTTCAATGTTTTTTTCTGATTTCTGGACTTAGGAATTCTTAATTGCTCCCAGTCCCATTTGACTCCTTCCTCCTTCCTCTTTTTCCGGATCAAAGGATCCTTCACTGCCCTTTATCCCGAAAGCAATCCATCTCGTGCAAACAAACTATTCAAATATCTAAGGGTTATCTACCTTTCCCTAAGTATATTAGCATCCTTTTGGCCTTGCCTTCCAGTTTTTCTTGCTACATCTTGACTCCATAGCCCAATGGACTAGTAGATCCCTCTTTAATTTGTCTCCAAGAAATCTTATTTCCCACCAAAATTTTCAAAAAAAAAACCAAGTGCCCAATTGTACCTAGCCTAAAATATCAATTCAAAACAAAGTAAAATCTAAAAGAGAGAGCCCTCTCTGAAATTTTGGAAGGCTAGATCCTAAACTTCCAAAGTAGGTTTGTGGATACCCCTAGTTTTCTTTAAATATAAATCAAAATCCCATGACCTAAGAAATTACTAGGGTGATAACAGTATGAGCCATCTATTTGTAGATTTATGTTATTTCACATTCCCATGTAGAAGTGTACCATCTATGACTATGCTGTACATGTTCATGAGCACTCCGCAATATAGCAGCATTCCACTTTTGGCATATGTATTCATGGGAGGCTTGTTTTCCTTGATCATTTGAGTTGTATTGTACATGTTTGTTGCTGATTTACATAATAAAATGACTCCATGGTTTCCATACATTTTGGTATGATGTTATTGTTGGAAATGTTGTCATTGATGGCAAAGGAGATGGCTAAGGAGAAGTCAAAGGAGCAGCAGAGGAGCTTCAGGATCAAGGAGCAGCATCAGTCAAGGAGTAGAGATATTTGATTTGAGAAACTAGTTATGAGTGTGGGAACATATTATAGAAAGTATGAAAAGAGTGTTGAAAACTGTGTGTGAAGGGTCGTGGAAATGCCCTGCATAAAATAAGGAATTCGGTGTTGTTGAGTAATTGTAATAAGGTTTAATGCAAACGGTTTGATTTATAAACAATTCTGATGCGCTGAGGATATATATAAAATAAGGGTTAGTATAGATATATGAAGATCCTCTGTTCCGAACTTAGATGTGTTGTATTGATCGAATAACTCCGAAATAAGGGCTCATTCGAGATTCTGCACATATATATCTGAAGGGCCAGAAGGATCGATGTCACAAAAGGAGAGGCGGAACCATAGTCAAATTCACAGTATGAATGGAGCTATGCGTAGTAACAGATGAAATCACAACGGTGAAATGCGATGAATAGTTATATATATATATATCGAAAGGAGTGAAGTATTAGAAGACAGAATCAAAGTATTAGTATTAGAGTGAAAGGCGGAAGAACCTGAGCGCAACTGAATAGGGCATTGATGGACAGAACCTTGGAAGCACAGAGTAATGGAACTATGCATTATATATATATATAGTAGGACCATGTTGAAACGCCAGGGACCAAGGCCACTTATAAAGGAGCGGAACACATAAAAGAGCGGAACAAGTCGAGGACGGAACCTGGAGCGTGAGAGAAAGATGGAACCGTGACTGAAGTAAATAGTGAACGTGGTTTGGAGTTGAAGGGTGGTTTTCATCGCACCACCTTCCGTCGGGCAAGCGATTTTCTCCATTTGCGAGCGATTCCATAGGTTTATCGACGCGTGTCCTCAACCGACATTGCAAAACCGCCTCCCACTGCGCGCCATCGCGCGTTAACCATCGACCAAAGACGCAGAGCGATATTGACATAAGCCGTCGATCTGGAGGGAAGCGATCTGACGGTGGCTATGTTCGGAAGGTGCGTGAAGGATAACCCAGGTACGGCGCGCCATCGTGCATTATTGTTCGCACAAGTAGCCCATGCGATGTCCATTGGATCGTCAAGGCCGAGGCGATGCAATAACAACCGTTGGATGGATAGACCATTAGGATTGGGGCCCACGCATATGTGTGTGTTGTTCAATTAAGGTTTTAGGTTAAATAAGGTTCGACGGAAAAGTGGAAGTTCGTAAAAATATTTCATATCACCAAGGGTCTCAATATTTGACTGAATACAATACAGCCTGTATATGTAATGACCGTGTGCGTGGGGTAAGTGAGAGCAAAAACGAGATTATGACTTGATTGATATATATTACAATATTTGATATATTAAAGTGGAATGTGCGCATAAGAATGGCCTGGAACTGATTATAATTCTAATGCATATGGATACATTTTGAAATGCCTAAGGTTTAACAACAAAGTCGAGGGTTAATTCAGATATATATAGTCCCGTATGAAATATTGTAAAGACTGAAACATGAATGTGTATGGAAAAGGAAAAAGAAGAGGAGAGTGTGCAGAGATGAAAGTTCAGTTAACAGGAATATGTACAGGAATGAAGTGAACAAGTAGAATATGCAGATGACAGTGAACAAAGAGTATGTAGAACAGTTTCTTAACAACAGCAGGAAAAGACAAATCCAGTAAAGCCAAAATCCAGAAAAGGAGCTGAGTGAAATTGAAATGTGTAATTAAAAATGTGAATGTAAATGTTGTAATTATTTTTATTGTTTGTGATGCAAAGGAAAGTATCCTAAGGAAAAGACAAAATCCCATTGTAGCATGGAAATTTGTACATATTGTAGTAATTTTAAAAATGAGTTGGATAAAGGAATAAGAAGACAGAAGCCAAAGAGTCATGATTGTTCACTCCAAATTCTTTATGAAATACAAACAGTCATGTGAGGAACTCTATATATAATATCACATTGATATGCACAAGAGAGGTTAGAGAGAGAAAATATAGAGAAGGCAGAGTATAGAAGTGTAAGGCAGAGAATATTAAGAAAAGAAGAGCAGAAAGAGAAGCTACAGAACAGAGCTGATATCTGAGGTAAATCAGCAAACATTTAGTTTGAAAAATTGAGGAAGTTGGAGCTTCCCTATCAAGTTGTATCTTGATAGCTGTCAGTTGTAGCTGACTGAGGTTGGAGCCTCCTGTAGGTTGGTGCCTGCAGAAAATTGAAGGGAGTTGGTGCTTCCTTGCAAGTTGTAGCTTGCAGAATTGAGGTAGGAGCCTCCTGTAGGTTGGTGCCTGCAGAAAAACAGTGGTGAGAGGGAGTTGGAGCTTGCCTTTGCATCACAGCAATAATAAGATGTGGTTTTCTCCCTTTATGGGTTTCCACTTATATCTGGTGTCTCTGTGCATGATGTTTATGTGTTGATCTGATTTATATCATCTGCTTAATACCTGCTACTCTCATATTAAGTCTGTTGTTCTATTATATTAATACTTGCTGCTCACATTCTAAGATTACTCACATATTAAGCTGGACATGAAATGAAGGTGTAAATAAGGTTTATTAAAAAGTTTAAAAGATTATGAATGTGTTAAACTGATTCACCCCCCCCCCCCTCTCAGTTTAACTAAGAGTTCAACAATTGGTATCAGAGCAGGTTCCTTTGTACCAGTCTAACAACTGAAAGGAGATCCTAGGTTCTCAGGATGGCTAGTAAAGAAGGATGCTCAACCAATAAAGCCCCTTTCTTCACTGGTGAAAATTATGCTTTCTGGAAAATCAGAATGAGGACATACATAATGTCTCTAGGAATAGAAGTCTGGGCTGCTGTGGAATTAGGATATGCCCCGAAGGCAACTGACACAGAGAAAGAAACAAAACAATATTTTGTGGCTAACGCAAAAGCCATGAATGCCATCCTGAATGGATTGTGTGAAGCAGAGTTTATTAAAGTAATGCACAAAGACACTGCCAAAAAAATATGGGATACTCTTGAAAACATACATGAGGGAGACCAGAAAGTAAAGACTGCCAAACTTCAAGTATATAGAGCCCAGTTTGAAAACTTAAAAATGAATGATGATGAAGACATTGCCAGTTTCTTCCTAAAAGCTGCTGAAATTATTAACAATATGAAAGCTCTTGGAGAAAAAATGCCAGAAAGTATAATTGTGCAAAAGATTCTAAGATCTCTTCCATCCAGGTTTAATCCAAAGGTGTCTGCAATAGAAGAAACAACTGATTGGGAGACCTTGACCATGAACCAACTACTTGGAAATATAACGGCCTATGAAATGAGGCTCCCACAGAAGAAGCCAAGTACGATGGAAGCGGCCTTTAAAAAAGAAAAGAAGAAAGAAGAAGAGGGAGACATATGCTCTTGCTCGGATGAAGAAGAGGCAAAGTTTGTCAAGAAATTGGATAGAGGCTCAGGTAAATACAAAGGTAAACTCCCCTTCAAATGATTTAACTGTGGAAGAGTGGGACACTATGCTGCTAAGTGTCCTCACAAGAAAGTAAGGAATCAGGCTCAAGAGTCGGAGAAAAATAAATCAAAGAACTGGCAGAAAGGAAAGAAGTTCAGCAGAAAATCCTTCTATGCTCAACAAGACAGCAGTACATCTGAAGATTCAGATGAATCCTCAAGTGAAGAAGGAACCTTTGAATTCTTATTGATGGCCATAGAAGAACTTGAAGGTCTCCTGCTAGAAGATGAAGAAGAAGAAAGTGAAGTCGACCTTGAGGGGGAGCTAAGAAGTGCTCTAGAAGAGATTGATAGACTCAAACTAAAATGCAGAAAACAAAAGGACATTCTCCTCAAATATGTACGAGAAGAACATAATTCAGAAGTCCTTAAGCAGCTAAAAATAGAGCTTGAAGAAGCCAAGAAGATAGAGGACATGTTACTTAAGAAAATCAAAGAAAAAACTCAAGAACAAGAAAATTTGGAAGAAGAAGTAGTATGTCTCAGAAAGAAATTAGAAAATGCTCAAAGGAAAGTGGTTATAAACTCTTCCCAAACAACAAGCTCTAGTAAGTTGAATGAAATTTTGGTTTCTCAAAGATCCCCTATGATAAAGACTGGAATAGGCTATGAAGGAGAGTCAAGTAAAGGAAAATAAAAGGTTGACAGAGAGATTATTTTTGTAAAAGCAAAGAAGAATGATGAAGCAGCTCAAACAATTCCTACAAAAGAAGAAATCTGCAATAAGGAAGACAGAGATCAGAAGAAACCACTAGTAGCAAAGAATGTAATAAGTACTAAGACCCCTGAATATGTAAAATTTGGAAACCATCAAAGGAGATTCTTCCCTCCAATGAAGAATGCCACCTGTTATGTCTGCCATAAGCTGGGACACATTGCTGCATATTGTCATGCAAGGAGGAGTAAATCAAACCAGCAAAAGATGCAAACCTTGAAGAGACTGCCTCAAGCAAACAAATGGAAGAGACAACCTTACATCAGGTATGCAAATAGCTTCTATGGTTACTACTTTTATTGTAAGGAATTTGGTCATGAAATCATTGAGTGTAGAAAGTATGGACAAAAATTAGTGTTTAACACCTCAAGAAGGTTTATGAATCAAATAAATTCTGTTCATACTCATAATTCTACAAAAATTATGATCAAATGTTGTGTATGCAATCAAGTTGGACATATACCTTCCAAATGTCCTCTAAGAAGATGGAGGTCATCACCTCACAAAAGATACAAAACAAAAGGGTGCCTCAAGTGGATAAAGAAGGTGAATAAGTGTGACCTGGCTCTAACTGCTCAAGATCTGAAAATTCAATGGTATTTGGACAGTGGCTGCTCTAAACACATGACAGGAGACAAAAGTAATATTATAACTCTTGATGAAAAGAAATCTGGCAATGTCACTTTTGGCAATGACAAATCAGGTAAGATCAAGGGAAAAGGCTCAGTCAACATATACAATTGCAAAGGAAAGGCCCAAGATGTACTATTTGTAGATGGGCTGAAAGCAAATTTACTGAGTGTCAGTCAGATGTGTGACAAATGTTGCGAAGTTCTATTTAGAGCACAAGACTGTGAAGTTAGATCAAGCACCACAGGAAAGACTCTGCTCAAAGGTGTTCGAACAGAGAGCAATGTTTACATTGTGAAAGAGGAAGATGAAGCATGCCATCTTAGCAAACTTGAGGAGTCATGGTTATGGCATAAAATATTGGGACATCTCAGCTTCGATCACATCATTAGACTTAGCAAGAAGAAAGCTGTTAGAGACATGCCAGAAATAAAGAGGCCTTCTAATACCATATGCAAATCTTGTCAATTGGGTAAACAGACCCGCACATCCTTTAAGGCCAAAGAGGAGCTGTCAACAAGAAGACCACTCCAGCTTGTGCACATGGATCTGTGTGGACCTGCAAGAACTAAAACACCAAGTGGAGAATCCTACTTCATGTTGATAATAGAAGATTTCTCCAGAATGACATGGGTTGCTTTTCTCAAGAATAAATCGGAAGCTCTGGAAAAATTCAAAATATTTAAGGCATTAGCAAAAAATCAGATAGGATGCAAGCTGAAATGCATCAGATCAGACAGAGGAGGTGAATTCACTGATTATAACTTTGCTGACCTATGCAATGAACATGGCATAAAAAACAATTCACTATTGTAGGAACACCTCAGCAGAATGGAGTAGAAGAAAGATAAAACAGATCTATTCAACAAATTTCCAGAGCCATGATGCAAGAGAATAATATTGCTCAAACCTTCTGGGCAGAAGCAGTGCACACAGCAGTACATATCCTTAATAAAGATCACTTAAGGCCAAGCAGTGACAAGACTCCCTACGAACTGTGGCATGGAAAGCCAGCTTCAATCAGAAATTTCAGAATCTTTGGTAGCAAGTGTTACATAAAGAATAATGATGAAAATATTGGAAAATTCGATGCAAGAGCAGATAAAGGAATATTTCTAGGATATGCATCCAAAAGCAAAGGGTACAGGTGCTACAACAAGACTCTTCGGAAAATAGTAGAAAGCATTGATTTGAGATTTGATGAAGAACTTCCAAACAATACAAGAGATACTGACTGCTGCAGTCCATCAAATAACCATGAAGAAGAAGACTAGAATGATGATGAAACAAGCAAGACTACAGCAAATGAAGGGCTGAGCTCGAAATCCCCCTCAAGATACACTCAGAAGAATCATCCCAAAGATCAAATCATAGGAGATAAGAAAGCAAGGGTCTAGACAAGAAGGCAACTAACAGAACAAACTGAAGAAGTATACATAGCCATGCTGTCACAAATAGAGCCAAAGAAATTTGAAGAAGCAAGCAAGGACAAGTCTTGGGTAAAGGAATGAATGAGGAATTGGACCAAATTGAAAAGAACAATACCTGGGAACTAGTTCCTAGACCAATTGAGAAAAATATCATTGGTTCAAAATGGGTATTCAAAAACAAAATGAATGAGCAAGGACAAGTAATCAGGAATAAAGCCAGACTGGTCTGCAAAGGATATTCACAAGTCGAAGGACTTGATTATGATGAAACATTTTCCCCTGTAGCCAGAATGGAAGCTATCAGAATGTTCCTGGCATTTGCATGCTACCAGAATTTCAAGGTATATCAAATGGATGTAAAATCTGCATTTCTGAATGGAGACTTAGAAGAAGAAGTCTACATGGAACAACCAGAAGGCTTCTCATTGACAGACAAAGAAGATTATGTGTGCAGACTGAAGAAGGCCCTATAAGGACTGAAATAGGCTCCTCGTGCTTGGTACTCAAGACTAGATAAATATTTGCAAAAACAAGGCTTTAAGAGAGGTGGAGTAGACAAAAATTTGTACATAAAAGCCCATGAAAATGAACTCCTGATTGTTGTTGTATATGTTGATGACATTATGTTTGGAAGCAACAGAGATGAACTAGCAAAAGGATTTGCAGAAGAGATGAAATCAGAGTTTTAAATGTCCATGATTGGAGAGCTCAGTTTCTACCTAGGACTTCAAATTCAGCAAAAGAACACAGGCACATTCATCTCACAAGAAAAGTACTTAAAAGAAATGTTGAAAATTTTCAAAATGGAGGACTGCAAACCTGTGTCAACTCCCATGATCACGGGATGCAAGCTGTGTGCTGATGATGGGTCTACTGATATAGATCAAAAACTCTATAGATCCATGATAGGAAGTCTATTGTATTTGACTGCATCAAGACCAGACATCATGCTAGCAGTAGGACTAGTGGCTAGATATCAAGCAACACCTAAACAAAATCATCTTCTGGCAGTAAAAAAAATATTCAGATATCTACAAGGAACAGTAGTGTATGGACTTTGGTATCCAAAAAGCAAAAACTTCACTTTGACAGCATACACAGATGCAGATTGGGCCAGCTGTGTGGATGATAGGAAGAGTACAAGTGGAGGTGCATTCTATCTAGGAGAAATTCTGGTGGCATGGTTAAGCAAGAAACAAACATCTATCTCCCTGTCTACAGCTAAAGCAGAATATATAGTAGAAACAACATGTTGTACACAAGTCATGTGGATGAAGCAGACTCTTCAAGACATGAAGGTAAGCATTAATGAACCTATCTCAATCAAATTTGATAATACAAGTGCTATAAGTATATCAAAAAATCTTGTGCTTCACTCAAAAACTAAGCATATCCCAATCAAGTATCATTTTCTCCGAGAACAAGTGGCTCAGAAGATAGTAAAGTTGGATTATGTGCCAAAAAAAGAAAAAACAACTGATATATTTACCAAACCTCTTGCTAGATAACCATTTGAATATTTGAGAGATAAACTAGGGGTAGTATCTGTAGATGCTACTCTCTGATATGAAGAGAAAGCACAGTTTCAGGGGGAGAACAGAAACGAAAATATCATTCCAGGGGGAGATCAGCCAGCAAGGAAAGCATGAAATAGGTCCTTAGGGTCAAAGGATTATGGAAAGAATACACTCAGCATACAGGAGTCAATGAAAAGGCTAAAGGATCGGAATTTTAGATTTAATCCAAAATTAGGAGCAACAGGGTACAAAGTCAGAATATCTCAGAGAGAGGAAATGCAGAAAGCAGAAAGGAAATGAGCACACCTTTGCCATTGATGTCAAAGGGGGATGATAGCAACAGAAGAAAGGGTCTTGTCTTAAAAGGAAAGTAGAGGAAGTGCATTGCCATCGATGCCAAAGGGGGAGACTGTTGGAAATGTTGTCATTGATGGCAAAGGAGATGGCTAAGGAGAAGTCAAAGGAGCAGCAGAGGAGCTTCAGGAGCAAGGAGCAGCATCAGTCAAAGAGCAGAGATATTTGATTTGAGAAACTAGTTCTGAGTGTGGGAACATATTATAGAAAGTATGAAAAGAGTGTTGAAAACTATGTGTGAAGGGTCGTGGAAATGCCCTGCATAAAATAAGGAATTCGGTGTTGTTGAGTAATTGTAATAAGGTTTAATGCAAATGGTTTGATTTATAAAAAATTCAGATGCGCTGAGGATATATATAAAATAAGGGTTAGTATAGATATATGAAGATCCTCTATTCCGAACTTAGATGTGCTGTATTGATCGAATAACTCTGAAATAAGGGCTCATTCAAGATTATGCACATATATATCTGAAGGGCTGGAAGGATCGATGTCACAAAAGGAGAGGCAGAACCATAGTCAAATGTGCAGTGTGAATGGAGCTATGCGTAGTAACAGATGAAATCACAGTGGTGAAATGAAATGAATAGTTATATATATATCGAAAGGAGCGAAGTATTAGAAGACGGAACCGAAGTATTAGTATTAGAGTGAAAGGCGGAAGAACCTGAGCGCAACTGAATAGGGCATTGATGGACAGAACCTTGGAAGCATAGAGTAATGGAACTATGCGTTATATATATATAGTAGGACCATGTTGAAATGCCAGGGACCAAGGCCACTTATAAAGGAGTGGAACACATAAAAGAGCAGAACAAGGCGAGGACAGAACCTGGAGCGTGAGAGAAAGATGGAACCGTGACTGAAGTAAACAGTGAACGTGGTTTGGAGTTGAAGGGTGGTTTTCATTGCACCACCTTCCATCAGGCAAGCGGTTTTTTCCATTTGCGAGCGATTCCATAGGTTGATCGATGCGTGTCCTCGACTGACATTGCAAAAATGCCTCCCACTGTGCGCCATCGCGCGTTAACCATCGAACAAAGACGCGGAGCGATATTGACATAAGCCGTCGATCTGGAGGGAAGCGATCTGATGGTGGCTGTGCTCGGAAGGTGCGCGAAGGATAACCCAGGTATGGCGCGCCATCGCGCGTTATTGTTCGCACAAGTAGCCCGTGCGATATCCGTTGGATCGTCAAGGCCGAGGCGACGCAATAACAGCCGTTGGATGGAGAGACCATTAGCGTTGGGGCCCATGCATATGTGTGTGTTGTTCAATTAAGGTTTTAATTTAAATAAGGTTCGACGGAAAAGTGGAAATTCGTAAACATATTTCATATCACCAAGGGTCTCAATATTTGACTGAATACAATACAACCTGTATATGTAATGACCGTGTATGTGGAGTAAGTGAGAGCAAAAACGGGATTATGAATTGATTGATATATATTACAATATCTGATATATTAAAGTGGAATGTGCGCATAAGAATGGCCTGGAACTGATTATAAGTCTAATGCGTATGGATGCATTTTGAAATGCCTAAGGTTTAACAACAAAGTCGAGGGTTAATTTAGATATATATAGTCCCGTATGAAATATTGTAAAGATTGAAACATGAATGTGTATGGAAAAGGAAAAAGAAGAGGAGAGCGTGCAGAGATGAAAGTTCAGTTAACAGGAATATGTATAGGAATGAAGTGAACAGGTAGAATATGCAGATGACAGTGAACAAAGAGTATGCAGAACAGTTTCTTAACAACAGTAGGAAAAGATAAATCCAGTAAAGCCAAAATGCAGAAAAGGAGCTGAGTGAAATTGAAATGTGTAATTAAAAATGTGAATGTAAATGTTGTAATTATTTTTATTGTTTGTGATGCAAAGGCAAGTATCCTAAGGAAAAGACAAAATCCCATTGTAGCATGGAAATTTGTACATATTGTAGTAATTTTAAAAATGAGTTGGATAAAGGAATAAGAAGACAGAAGCCAAAGAGTCATGACTGTTCACTCCAAATTCTTTATGAAATACAAATAGTCATGTGAGGAAATCTATATATAATATCACATTGATATGCACAAGACAGGTAAGAGAGAGAAAATATAGAGAAGGCAGAGTATAGAAGTGTAAGGCAGAGATGACTAAGAAAAGAAGAGCAGAAAGAGAAGCTACAGAACAGAGCTGATATCTGAGGTAAATCAGCAAACCTTCAGTTTGATAAACTGAGGAAGTTGGAGCTTCCCTATCAAGTTGCAGCTTGATAGCTGTCAGTTGTAGCTGACTGAGGTTGGAGCCTCCTGTAGGTTGGTGCCTGCAGAAAATTGAAGGGAGTTAGTGCTTCCTTGCAAGTTGTAGCTTGCAGAATTGAGGTTGGAGCCTCCTGTAGGTTGGTGCCTGCAGAAAAACAGTGGTGAGAGGGAGTTGGAGCTTGCCTTTGCATCACAACAATAAAAAGATGTGGTTTTCTCCCTTTATGGGTTTCCACTTATATCTGGTGTCTCTGTGCATGATGTTTATGTGTTGATCTGATTTATATCATCTGCTTAATACCTGCTGCTCTCATATTAAGTCTGCTGTTATATTATATTAATACTTGCTGCTCACATTCTAAGATTACTCACATATTATGTTGGACATGAAATGAAGGTGTAAATAAGGTTTATTAAAAATTCAAAAAGATTATGAATGTGTTAAAATGATTCACCCCCCCCTCTCAGTTTAAGTAAGAGTTCAACAGTTATTCACTGCTATTTCTAGTTTTGTGTTCATGTATTGCTAGATCTCCAATTTTGGGATATTATAAGATATTCCCATTATTGTTGATTTTCCCTATTTTGGGGATATTACACTTGCCATGCCTTGATAGAGTAGTAAAACAGTGAAAATTTTATCCTAAGGATAATGAAGGCATTGAGATTTCTAGAACTCACAATATTCATGAATTTTGTTTTCAGAAATCTAGTACTAACATTTAGTCATATTCAGACAGTAGAAATTACTAATGACTAACAGTGGGCCCTCCACTTGGGGAGGGCAGCTCCTTTTCAAGAGGTGTCCAGAACATCATATATTTGGTTTTATCAAGACCAATGGCTCATCCATTGGGCATATTTTTACTTCTTCTCATTTTCTAAAGCTTCTTTGAAGTTGTGATCTCAATAATATGAAAAACATGATTAGCTCATCTTCATCTCTACCTACCCAACCTACTTGCCTAACAATTTTTTTTTTCTAGGGTGCACTTGAACTGGAAATCCCTTGAGATTTTCTTCCTTTTGAAAACAAAAAAAACTATCTACTTCTACTCTTATTACTTCCAAGAGTTCAGAATATGCTAATGAACTCTTTTTATTCTCTACCTAGTCTACGTGACTTTCAAGATTGAACAGTATGACAGACTTCATTCTCTAAGCTATAGACATGAAATTGAAAGCATGGTTTAAATCAGGATTAGGCAATCTGACTTACCATGGGTTGTGGCATTAGAACAAGTTGCACACATACATTATTTTTGTACAAACAACACTAAAAAAATAAGGGTTGTGATTTATCATTTGGTATGCATCCCCATCTTTCTCTTTGGTTTAGTTTTGAGCATGTGGAACCAACATCTTTCATTCCTAATCTATACTTTTTGACAAGTCAAGTTTGAATGATTTGAAAAACTCTCTTTCAATAACTTATCAACACAAATTTAAAGCATGTTCAGCCATGATTAGGCTAGATGACTGAACAAGATCTTCCTTTTAAACAAGTAGTGGCATTTAGGCTTGCACACTTTCAGTGCTACTATTTTTTGGGTATGGGGATGTACCTCTTTTCAAGTCCACCCTCTTTTTCTTTCTTTCATTTTTTTAGTATTTTTTTTTTATGATCTCCCATCATGCTATGTTATGTACAATGAATGAAATTTTGAAACTCAGACTCTTGACAGAAATAGTACTTAAGCATACTGTCCTCAACAAGATCTCCTAACAGTCCTTGTCCATTCAGCTCTTGTAAACAAAAATCACAGTTACTTCCATTTGAAAATATGATAAAATGATTTAAAAAAAAAATTCAAACAATCCATGCTCTCCTTGGTATTTCCTCTCTGATTCTTGCTTCCAAAACTTGTTTCTGTCAAAGATCCTCCTTAGGTATAAAAGGTGTTCTTTATCAGCTTCAAAAAAGATGATGATGTCATCAATGTATGTCATAGTGAAGAAGTTGAAAACAGGGGTCATGGTTCTTTGGAGGGTGTCTTCAACACTCCTTAGCCCACTAAGCATTTGGTCAAAGATGTAGTTGTTCCAAGGAACTTTGAAAATGTCTTTATACTAATTGATCTGAAGTGGTATCATCTGATGGTAACCTGAAACACTATCATGTAATGACGTCTTGTTAGAAACTCATACCCTTGGCATAGGATGATTTATCTTGGGAAAAGGGTATTTGTGCTTCATGGAGGTTTTTCCTAGGTACCTAAAATCTATGCACAGTCTGCATCCTTTGGCTTTCTTTGTTAGTTATACAATTTTCCCAAGGGTTTCATGGTCTTCGTTGGAAGGGGGCCTCTTTTGAATAAATTATATGTCACAAGGCTTTAAGCTTTCATTATTATATACAAAAGCATCCTGAAACTTCTTGCATAGCCTTATGTATTTCAGTTTTGTGTGTAATGACAAGGTTCTGGATAACTTAATCATTTTGGGTCTTCCTAGGTTGTCTACATTATACTCCTTTATATCAATTCTAGTAGATACTTCTTTAGGGTCAATAGAAACATTTGTGAGAGTCAAAAATTATTTTGAGGGGACAAAACTCTTTGATGATGAGGTATCGATGTAAGGCAAAAGCATAAGACTCTTTTGATCTAGATTCCCAAATATTTTTGTTCTGCAAGGGTATTTCAGTACTTCTGGATTGGTAAAAGGGAACAATTGTGTTTTTTAGGTTTGTCCTTCATTTGAACAACCTAATTCATATATTAAACTGATTTTTGATTTTGAAATTTCATTTTCAGTTTGCAGAAATTCAAATTTAGTTTTATCATCATGTGGTTGTTTAGGACTACTATAGTTTTGACTATTGAGTTCATCATGTAGAGACAATTTTCATTGTTGTAGTGTGCCTAGATCTGTCTCAACTTCTCTTATTTTCTCATTAATGTCCTCTTCATTACATAATATGAAAGAATTAAGATCTAAATGAATGGAATAAAGAGGAGTGTTGTTTGGCCTTTCCTGACTGCTAACCATATATTTCGCGTGTGACTCTCGGTATAGTCTCCTTGTCTGGTTAAAAACAGGGATGGTAGCATAGGACATATCTAGTTGAAGTTTACCCTAAATTTTTTCTCCCAAAGATCTGGAAAAAAGCATGCCATACTTAGGGGGAATGTCACCAACAACTATGTCCATGACTAGGCTTTTGGCGGATATTTGCGCAAGAGTGATACAAAGATCCTTGATTAGGCCCAAACATTTGACTCTACTCGAATCAAAAGAGTATAAATCTTTGTAAGGTTTGGTCATTTCTAGGCCTAATCTCTCCATCACTACTTTAGGAATGAGGTTGTGTGAGTCACCAGAATCTAGCATAGCATGGTGTAATATTTTTTCATGTACGTTAGGCTGACATAGAAAGGAGGGACAACTCCTTCTTCATATTTTCCCTCAACTTCGAGGCCATACAACAACTCTAGTTTGTCATCAGTCAAGTTTAGAGTGTCTGTATCATTCCCTATGTTCAAAACTTTCAAAACTGGGGACCTGTACATATCCTAAGTTACCAATTTAGTGAGAGGTATGGTTATCTTGATTTTAGCAATCTCTCCTTCAAAACTGAAAGTTACTTGGGTTTTGGGCATATTTACATCAGTTTTATCAGCCATAAATTTTTCTACATTTTTAATTTGCTGATTCTGATTTGGGGCGTTGGAAAAAAGAGTTTTCTCAGGGCCACTAGTAGAGGTACTAAGGCAGCTTACATTACCACTTGGTTTGCTTGTTTTGTCTCTGTTAGGATAAGTTTTATTAACCATAGTGTTGACATTTTCTGTTGTCTTCTTAGGAGTGTTTTCTAGAGCTTTACTAATAACAGTGTCTATCTGGTTTTTCTCGGAGGCTTCTTGGTTTCTTTTTCTCCTAAGGTCATATTTCCTATGAAATTCAGACTCATCATAGTTTGTTTCAGTTGGATCAAAGGAAAAGAGACCTTGTTATTCTTTAGTGAGAAAAACATCACCTTCATTGTCAGAACCTATCAAGTTTAAATGGCCTTCCTCAGGTTCGTCAATCTCTCTTCCTTATTCATCTACATAATTATCTTGGAAGGTTGGCCTAATTTGTTGATCATTTTCTCTTGGCCTATTTTGGGGAGGGTCTCTTCTGAAGTTTGGATTTCTATTTCTGTTTTGGGAATTTTCTTGGTTTTCCCTAGGAGGCATTCTTTCATTTAGTTTTATACTCTCCATCATTCTCTCCATGGTTCTAACTAGGTTGTCAATCTTGGAATCAGATGAGGAGGTTGAGGGAATGGTTTCATCCTTGTAGGTTACTATGTTTTATGATCTTAGCCTGGCTCTCTTTTCAATCAGGTTGGTCTCTACACTTATAGCTCCCTTTTGCATGTCTTCTAAATTTAGGGGCTCTCTTTATCTCAGCTGATAGGCCATGTCTAGGTAAAAACCTTCCAGAAATTTAGCTATGCTAGGCCTAGTGGGGGTTTCATGTTGGGTGGGAGTGCATTGTAAACACTATTGAACCTAGTGCAATATTCTTAGACACTTTCCCCTATATTTCTCTTGAGGTTGCTATATTCTAAGAGGATTTGGAGAGAGTTTTTCTTAATCTCCCACTTATTTATGAAAGTTTGTTAAAGGGAAGGGAGATCATGCATATTATTGGGAGTTAATTTTTGGAACCATTTTTTAGCTTCTCCTCCTAGGCTTTGGGAAAACATCCTCATATTTATTGTTTCCTCTTCTATTTCCATGTAGTCAAAAGCATCATTTATTCTATCTACATGCTATTGGGCAGTGGTAGATTCAATCCTGGTAAAGAGAGGGATTCTGGATTGTTATTCATTCAGAAAAGGTACCAAAGGTTTTGGTAACACTAGGGAGGCATACCATGCTACCATGATGGGAGCGAATGGGATCCAAGGTGGATTTACAAGGGGATATTTTGTGAGATGGGAGGGAGTGGTTTTCACAGTGGTGGTATAAATGGGTGTGGTGGAAGTACCTAGACCAGCAAGCTGATTCTGAGCAGACTTGGGGTGAAAGGAGCCAAAGTGATGGAAAAGCTGAAAGTTAGGTGGGGTGGAAGGAGTGGCTTCTCTATAGGAATTCTGCTGCAAGTGTATGGGCTCAAGGTCAGTATGGTCAATCTTACTTTGTGACTTTGTTCTGAAAAGGTTTCTTGTATGGTGCAACTCAAACTGGGGATATTGAAAAGTTGTAAGATGTTCATGGAATGAGCTTTCTCTATGAATGGTCCTAAAAGTAGTTAACTTTCCAGATCTAGAAGTTTTCCACAAAATCTCATATGGGTCATCAACTATGGTGGGAGGGTTTGGGTCCGGATGAGATCTGGTACTGATCCTCTATGAATCCAGATTTAAAACTCAAAATTTAGAGAGGCTAAAATTTTTAGGATTGTTTTTAGAAGGCTGACCTCTCTTAGTGTTTGCTAAACTCACACAGTGTACAACTAGGCTTCTAAACTTCTTAGGGCTGATTTGGTACAATCCTAGGGAGTCTAAAAATGACTTAGTGAAGTAATAGGCATATTGGAGGCTATTAGAGTCACCAGGTGGATATTTTTAGTTGTTTTGAAGAGATATGTGTATGGTCCACCACCAATACTGAAACAAACCAATCTAGGGATGTTTTTTGGGGTTTTTTTGAGTTCCTTTATGTAGCCCTAGGGTTTGTAAGAGTGTCCTATAGCTGATTCATCATTTTGCTAGGATGGTGAATCAACCAGATTCTACTCTTTGGCTAACAGTTTGAGTTCTCCATGAATTTATAAGGGTTTCTGAAGTCCAACAGGATACTTATATTGTCACTAACTCAGAGGTCCCATCATGATCACTATTGTGCTAGTGATAGGTATGAGGTGGTTATAAATCACAGGATACTATTTGACAAGGGTTTCTAAATTTATCTTAAAGAGGTATAAGCTTGTTACTTACTTAGAAGGTCCCATAGTGATCGCCATTCTGTTCATGTGGCTATAAATCACTGGATGCTCTTTAACAAGGGATTATGAAGTCCTAAGGAATACTTATATTGTCACTAACTCAGAAGGTCCCACTGTGATCGCCATTATGTTAGTGTCCTGTGATTTTGCAGATTGGTAGACAAAATGCATAGGGTAACATCAGGCCAGTATTTGGAGTCCTAGGACCTAGCCTTCTTGGACTCAGACAGGGCTATCTCTATTGTTTGCAAAGGATATGAAATTTTTTGCTTTAGTTGGTTGATTTAGACTAGTTGATAAGTGTAGGGTTTATTTGTTTGTTTGGGTTGGGTAATATGATCAAGTAGAATAGGTGGAGTGAAAGGTCATCAAATCATTGGGCTATGGAGTCTATGAAAGTCATGGAGATCTCAACAATGAGACAAAGTGCATCACAGGGAAAATCTAGTGTGGTCAATGGATCTTTAAGGTTATGTGTGAAGTGAAATGGACATTAAGTTGGAGAAACAAGGTAGGGAAAAGGGAAGTTAAGAATACTTTGTCAAATACACATAAACAAGAAGGTCTAAAACACCAGTAACATCAAGAAGAAATCAATATACAACGAAAACCAGTAACTCTTTGATTCAACTTAAGCAAATAAGCATTCTAGACAAACATTCCAATGAAATATAGAAGGCGAGAAACTCATTTAACTTCTAGTGATTTCACCTTAAAGCTTTAGAAAAAATTTAAGATAACAAAATAACTTTAATCAACAAAGAGGGAACTCGTAAAAATTATTGATCAAGCTACAAAGTACTTTGAGGTGAACTGATAGTCATGGAGAAATGACAAGATCAAAACAAGACCTCCTTGGCTTAACCTAACAAGTAATACTTCAAAGATATATTTCACAAACAAAGTTTAGATAGCATCAAGTAAGCATGGCTAGCCATAAAAATATATTTGAAAACTACTTTCTTAAACCATTAATGAAACAAACAAGCTTAGGTGGGTCTAAGGAGTAGCTAAGAATTCCTTAAACTAACCTAGTAGAGGAAAACATAAAGACAATAGTAAACAAGAAGGACTAAGGTGCCTAAAACAACATTTCTTAGTCTATACTTTTCTTATATACTGCAACATAGAAGGATGGACACAATGATAGAAAAGAATATATGAAAAAATTAGAGACAGGTCACCATTAACCAAGCTCAGGGATCCTGCAAGCAAGCTTTCATCATCATCAATCAAAGAAAATCATTCACTAGCTCCACAACACCAAATTTCTCTTCAACCTCAAAGAAGCATGTATTGCTCTCAAAACTCATCAAATGCCAACGTTAAAAATGAATCCTCAATTCTCGTTTTAAAAAGAAAGGAGGAGAAAAACCTAATAGAGTCTCTAGAAGCCTATTTTCTAATCAGAAATGTCACTATTTTCCTCGAGACCTTGTAAGGCCCAATGCACAAAATATCTAAAATAAAATATCTTTTCGCGAATTTTTAGTAAAGAAATTAACATTTGAGCACTGAAAAGCCTCCTAAAACTTTACAAGAATACATTTTTGACTTTCACTTTGCTAAGGGCATAGAAATGTGTGTTAGGATGAATTTCCATGCCAAGGGCGTAGCACTGGAGCAGGAAAACTAGGTCAAATTGTAGCAGTGTTTTGAAAGCCTTCCCGATATCGGAAAAGGCTCCGTGATGGCCTGTTGGAAAGCCCTTTGAGTCTAATTTCAAAAAATACCCTTGGATCTATGATTTGACCTCTAAAACCGGTTCAAAAATAAAACATTCCAAGGCTGGTAAAGGCGCAACACATGTCCTGAAAAGTAGGCAAAATGGTGAAAATTAGGGTGTTTTTGACCCTTTTCGAGGACCAAAAAAAATCCAATTGATTTGAAATTTGTGAGCATGCTATATTTGAGATGATGATTCAAAAAATGTATGCCTTTCCTCCTTAAGATTCTCTAAGAAAAAGCATAGCACCATGGGTGCTACCCCCTTGGCGCTCAAAATTAGCAAAAGAACAAAACTTGTCAAAATTCTCCCAAATTTGGTGGAAGTATGCCTCATGGGTTTTGAGAGACCTATAGAGAAGCTTTTGCCAATATTCCAAATCTAGCTTGGTCCTTTTCTTCTTTTAGTGCATGGATCTTGGTTTGAGCCTTTTTCAATTTAGCCCTTGCAATTTGGTTTCTTCGGGCATAATGTTTAGTAATCCTTCTTTGGAGGTAAAGATCTTGATTTTCTTTCTTCAATTTAGCCTCCAAGTGTATGTTGGCTCTCTCCAACCAAAGCTCCTAATCATGTGCCACCTCCATGGCCAAAAACTCATCTAAAGGGAGTTGTTACGCTAGGGTTGATTCTTGTTCCCTTTGTTTTTCCAATTCTTTCTTCCACCCCATGGTTCTAGGTCTCCTCCTAGATTGTCCTTCCTCATCTTCTCTCTGTTCATAAGTGCCCATGACATCTTCTAGCTTCACCTGTGCATTTTGGGCTTATTTTCGGGTCTTGAGGGCTCTAGCTTCATAGATTGAAATATGTGATCGTAGCTGCCTATTCTCCAAGTCAAGGGAACCATTCACACTTTTGGCCCTATCCAAATGTGCTTGGAGGTATTTTATTTGTGCATTTTTGTCTTGGAGGAACAAGTTGGGGATCCTTGCTTCATTCTCCTCATCACTTTCCAGCTGAATGATCTCAAACTCCCTCTCAACCTCATGAAATTATTCTTCTTCCTTTACCTTTTGTTTCCATGTGCCTAGTGGATGAGGTGAGGAGGATGGCATGGTCCCTTACCTCTTGGAGGCAGAAAACACAAGCCTTGATCCTTTTTGATATGTGAGAGGGAGAAACTTAAATTGGTTTACTAGAATGCTCTTACCATGACTAATCTAAAGACCACCTTTCTTTTCATCAATGATCTCTGCATTTATGTCTCATGCATTGTGTTCTTGGCTGCCCTCTTGAGAGTCACTTGCATTTTCCTCCATGCTAGTGTTACTGTCATGATATTCACCACTGTCATCCACCTTTTGATTGTCCTTTTGGTTCATAATGTCACTGTTTTCATCATTATTAGGGCTATCTTCCATCATGTTTTCTTCTTCATCATCCTCCTCTGTGTTTGCAACATTATCATTTCCATCACCATTTTATGTGTTGTCACTGTTAGAGGTGTTTTTTTCAGTGTCTTCATTACTATTTTGTGAATTTTCATCATTTTCATCCTCTTCCATATCTTCTTCATTGTCATTTTGTTCTAATCTATCCTCTTCATCATTGTCATTATTTTGCCCACTGTCATGCTCACTGTTTTCATATTCATCACTGTCATGTTCTCTACCCTTTTCTTCAAATTCTGCCTCTCTCTCTTCTTCTAATTCTGCCTCTGTCTCTTCTTCAAATTCAGCCTCTGTCTCATCTTCAAATTCAGCCTCTATCTCTTCTTCTTTATCCCCATTATCACTGCTTTCCTCTTCATAATCTGCCTTTTCATCATATGTTCCTTCTTCATTTGTCTCTCCTTAATCTTCACTGTTTTGCTCACTGTTTTTGTCTTCATAATCTGCCTCTGTCTCTTGATTTTCATCATCCTCCTCCTCATCATCATTTTATTCCTCATGACTGTCATTTTCTTCTTCCTTATGACTATCACTTTCTGCCTCATCATTTGTTTCTTCTTCCTCACTATCCTTTGTTTCTTCCTCATCATCACCACTTTCTTCATTTTCATTTTTCTCTTCCTCATCATTAGTTTCTTCCTCTTGACTTCCATTTTCCTCTTTGTCACTATTCTCTTCTTGTTCTTCATCATTCTCTTCTTGTTCTGATACTTTAGGAGATGATGATGGTGAGAAGTTTTCTTGAGGAGAGAATTCATGTGGAGAGGATAATTCATGGTTAGTGAGGGGTGGTGAAGGAATGAAGGAAGGTGGATGAGATGATGAGGATAAAATTTGCAGAAGAAGAGGCTGTGGATTTGTGATAACATCATGGGCGATGAACACTTCCCATGGGATACCTTGTTTCTCTAATTGATGCAACATAATCATCTTGATAAGAGAATGGTAGAAAATACTTTGCATTTTTTGTGAAGGAGGCCTTTTTTGCACAATGTATGACATCTTATCAATACTTCTATAAAGGTAATAGGGAAAATGTAGTAGCTTGGCCCTAGTGAAGTGCATAAGAAGTCTTATATGGTAGGAATAAAGTCTATAAAACCTCCCCTTGCATGTAAAATACTTCATGATGAATTTCATTAAGGGGGCATATCTCTCCAACAAATGGGAAAAGGGAAAATTAGTTTTGCAATCAGCTTGGTATCTTGGTTTCAAGAAAGGTTGATAATGTCTCAAGTCCAAACTCACCTGCTTGAACCATTTCTCTCCCATGCAAGGTATCCCGGTGGCCATAGAAATTGTACCGGTGGATAGCTCAAAATTTACCCCATCTAGATGCACTTGATGGTCATGGAGGTTGAGGATAAAAATTCTGGTCAACTCAGGGTTATTTTGTACTCTTTGTACTCCCTCACATAAATCAAAACAACCCACCTCTTCAAAATATGCAACTATTGTAGGGGAGGTTGTCAACTCCTTGGTGTTCAAAGGTTCAAATCTGTTTACTCTTCCACCCTTTCTTTACTGTCCCATAGGTCTTTCACCTCCCTTGGCATTGTCACTACTCCCTTCTCTAGACATTTTATCTTTTACTCTTGCTTTTAAATCAAAACCCTGAAAATATTTGTGAAATGATATGGAGAGGGAAAGTGAGATGATAATGAGAAAGGAAGTGATTTGCAAGTGAAGGGGAATGATGAGTGAATAAGGACAATTTGGGCCTTAGTGTGCCTTCAGTTTTTAGATGGATGGGTGCCCTCTGAACAAGAGTGTTGTTAGAAAGGGATTGGGTTTCCTCTTCCTTTAGGGATTTTATTTTCTTCACATTTATTGCCAAGTTTAACCTTCTAAAACAACATGAGAGGGGGCAGAGCATCTAAATACCTCTTATAAAAACTCCAGGAAGTGCCAAGAAAAGAATTTAGAGGAGTCTTGAGGTAGTTGGAGGCTTGCATTAGCTTGAAAAGCCTCCTGGCTAAATGCGTAGCACATGAGCGCAACACTTAGGCCCCTGCACGCATTGTCAGTTCAGGCTGAACGGCCTTGCGCGTATCACTGACAGAGCTACACGCTGTTGGTTCGGCCTGAATGATCCTGTGCATAGAACTGGTAGAGCTGCATGCTATCGGATCTCTGTGTAGTGTCTAAATGGGTAGGAACGTAGCAGTTTGGGCCTGTCAGGTGGCCTATACGGGCTGTCGAGTCCGTGTTGCACGTTGCCTGTGCATGGTGCCCAGCCCAGTCGGTCGCTCTGCACATTTTCATGTGCTACTGAACATGTAGGCGTGTAGCATATGAAGGTGCAGCAGTCGGGTCTCCCGGGAAGTCTGCACGGTGAATGGGTAGCGCACTTCTACAGGCGTGTAGCGCTCTGTTACAATTTCCAAAGAGGGCACACACAGGCGCGTAGCATGGGGTTTTCTAGCCGGAAGTTTGCCTTATTTTCAGAATTTTCTCCTTGAAAGCATTTCTCTCCTCTTTTGCAGATGACAAATGAGTTGAGTGATAGACATTGGATTTTTATACCCTTGGAAAAATAATTGAAAACTAAAAACCCACTTTTCTAATGTCTTGAGTTTTACCTTGTCACTTTATCACTGATATCTCTTTTTCTTTTGCAGGAGGTGACATAAAACAGAAAAAAAAAAATGATCTTTTATCATCTCAACCTTTCTTCTTGGTTGTCCTTAGGTAACTGAGGTGATGTATTTTAGACTTCTTTGGCCTGTTGATGTTTCTTAAAACTTGTTTTTCTAGTGCCTATTGGAGTTGTATGGTTTCACTGTGTTTTAGCCATTCTCATGTCTTCAACCCTTTTAATTGAGATACTGATAGAAATATATATTATCCCTCTTTGAGTTCCCAGAGTGTAAGTGGTCTTAAAATAGGGTTCCGCCCTTTCTTACTGATTTTCAAGAGGTATTATAAGTCTGTCTTGCACAGTAACCTTAGTATTTTCAATTAAGTTTGTCATTACCTCCCCTTGGCCACTTATGTTTGCTACAGGTGCCATGACACAAATTGTTTTTGTCTCCTTGGTCATTTTTGGATTTTGAAAATTTTGGTTACTCCACAACAAGCTCATGATTAGTTTGGTGTTTCTATTTTGACACTTGACCTTGTGATTTCTTCCCTTTGACTATTTTGAGGGAAATTGACTCCACTTGAGGGCTTAGTCTCCCTCACACTGATGCTCTTTGTATTTACCTCCCTTTGATGCAATGAAGTATTTTTGCCTTGATAAACCATTGAGGTGATTTGATGATATCATTCTTCAAAATTCTACCTGCTATCATCATGGAGATTTATGGTCTTCATTTCACTTCTTTTCCTACCTTCTCAAACATTAGGCTTTAGGGATTTTTCATTTCTTCATTTATAATTTTTAGAAATCTTCAATCGCTAATGTACCTATGTCCTTGTGATCCTTTACATTGGCTCCTTTCTTGGCAACACCTTTTAGCCAATCAATTATAAAAACCCTGATTTTCTTTGAACATAGGCTTGCTATCTCTCCTTTGCTGTGAATGTCCTTTGTGATTATTTTCCCTATTACCTTACTAGTTTTTCTATTGATGGCCATCTCATTCATTCTTGCAGAAATGTCTAAGATGGGAAACTATCTTCTATAGAATTTGAGCTTTGAACAAGGAGGCATTTCTTGAAGGATTTTTTATACCTTTTGGACAATCATGTGCTAACCATCATTTTCATTTGATTTCATCTTTGGGAACATGTAAAACAATGATTTTAGAAAACTAAAACATTGAATAACCTATGAAACCATACATGACCTAGTGGGAGGGCTTTTAACTTGGTCTTTGGCTGAAAGATTGACTTGGGGTCTGTAGGTGTAAAACAGAGCTTTTGACAAACTTATGCATTGCATACCCAAAACTACTGATCTTGATTTATTTAAAGAGCCTAGAGAGGTAATTTCGAGACTACTAATGCTTGGGGCATATGGTGAACATGGAAAAAGTAGGTTGGTTGGTGATCATAGATGGAAAATGGAGGGGTCGGGAAAAGGCCAAACTGAGTGCTAAGGTCAAAGGTGGCAAACATAGTGAAAATGAGTGGCAAAAGCCCATGATTGGTCTTCTAGAAGTGATAGGTTGGCCATGCCTTGATAGAAGTAAAACAGTGAAATATTTATCCTAAGGATAATGAAGGCAGTGAGATTTCTAAAACTCACAATATTCATGATTTTTTTTTTTAGAAATCTAGTACTCACATTTAGTCATCTTCAGATAGTAGAAATTACTGATGACTAACATGCTGCATCATCATCAGGTTGGACTCACAACTTTTCGTACTACAACTTACTAGCATCTATATTGTTTGAAACCCAAAAATTCATCACATGTTTCTTACAGTTCGTCTTTTGGAAATGCATTTTGATTACATCCATTATCAACCCATTTCCATAAGCTTCAACACTTTAGTTGATTCTTTGGAGAATTATTTGTTAAATAGACATTTGAAACATATGTAAAGATATATTTTCAATTCACATCATACAATTGAATAGGATTTCACATAATCATAGAAAAACATTGAAAGTAAAATAGATTTTTATATCAGGTTTTTTACAAAAATTGTGTCCAAGACATGTTGGTCATCTGACCTCAAAATGTATATAGACATAACATAATCTAAGTAGACCTAGTGAGGCTCATGATAGAATATCGCTTCTTGGGATATCATGTGCAATAGCCTCATCCAATGGCTAGGCACACCAATGGTATGGCATTGCCGCCTCATAGGCCACTTCTCGATCCAGACATCTGGTATCCCAAGAGTCAATCCCTCCACATGCTACTGTAACTCAACAAGAGTCTCAGCTAAATCAAAATCCTGAAGGACAACTCTTTCTACACTCCTCTCTGACGTTTGTCCTGCCTGTTGTGCATGAATCACTAGTCAAACAATACCTACATCTGCATACACAAAACATCTTTGCTTTAGTCTTGGAAACATTAAAAAAACACAAAAATATGTAAAAAACCCAAAAATAAAAAACATGGTCAAACCTTTTACCTATAGAACTCATTTAGTGTCGACTGGTAAAATCAAATCTGGATCTCCACGGAAATCCATCCCTGCATATGAATGCTCCTCTATGAAGATATCCTGTCTTCAGAGCCAAATGAAGAATGAAGTGTAAAACAAGGTCGATGACTGACCAACATGTCTAGCCATCAACTCAACCCACCGCTACAACCGTGGATCTGTAGGACCATTTAATCCCAGTGTCACATGTTTTGGTTGCATTAATGGAACTCGCTCCAAAACGAAAGTGGTCATGATCGACCCATAGCTGAAATTCTTGGTCTTTCCACTTTTTACTCTGTTCAGTTGTTCTTTCATCTAAAGGAATATTACTTCATCCCAATTGAACATTGTTGGCTCAAAGCACTCATGCACACACTACATGTATGATATGTTCACGACATGAAGTGTCACACTGCCCGCTAGTTTTGCGATAGTAAATAGGAGTTTTTCCAAATTTATATCACATACATCTTTGATATATATCTTTCCATATTTTCTAGGCTCAGTTCCTAGCTGAAAAAACTGTCAAATGTATTCCTTCACTATTTCACCTTCACGGATGGATTTGGCGAGGGAAGTGGGGACACCACGTTTCGACAAACATGTCAGAAATTAAATTTCATCAACCAATATTGGGAGCACTTTTTCCCCAATGTGAAATGCCTGAAGTGTCGAGTCCCATGGCCGAATCAAGAACTACAATAGTTCCATGTATTGCCTCATCCCTTACAATATAAAGTACTTTAGCAACCCACAGTCTCTGAGGGCTCTCACAGTCCCAGGATCATTTAGGGAAAAAATATCCTATTCTTCATGTTCTCTTTCTCGCCATGTAATCTACATTATGATCTGATCAAATTTTGAAATCAAACCATAGGCTTTGTTAGGATCCATTCCATGCAAAAAACTTGGGAAAGTTTTGGTAGAAAACATGATACAACTTTCTTAAATGTGCCCAATGCACTCCTGAGTGGAAGATAGAGTGTTGCAGAGGAACTAGAATTATTTCCAGCCTCTCTGCAACACACTTTTCGACATCCAAGGGTGCGTTGGTCCTAGGGCATTGTATATTTACCCTAGGAGCCGCAAAATCCTAAAAAAATTGCATGAAACTAAATAAGAATGCAACCAATAGAAAGAGGAAGGTAAGATCTCCTACCTATTCTAGATGGCACGAGAAATGGTCTACAGAGTCTGTCGCAATCAGTTGTTGAAGTTCGAGGGTAAAACTAGCTCAGAGCACTAAAATATGAATGGTGAATGTGAAATGGTAAAAATGCCTTTGTAATTTCTTATTTTAATAGTCTTTTTAATTCATTTATGCATATTTTATGAATTGAATATGGTTTTTACCCATTTTTACTATGAAACAGGTATTTTTGATCTGTTTGGTGGTTCTTTGAGGAGGTTTACATCTGATATAGTGATTTTGATGTGAATGATTGTGAAATGAAATTTTGACCACAAAGCGCACTTTTCTCTCTTTTTCGAGCTTTGTTAAACATGAGAAAGGAACCCTTCAAAGCACACTTTTATCTCTTTTTCAATATTTGTTAAACACCAAAAGGAACCTCTCTAGAGTTCTTTTTCAACTCTTTTCAGACTCCCAGAATATGAAAATATTGCCGAGCACTTGTCCTTTCGAGCTTGTAAAGGGAATTGAAGTGAAATCTACTCAATATAAGTTAAACCCTTTTCTGGACTGAGATAAATTATTGTTTACAAAAAATTAAAACCTTAGTTGAATATTGCTAGGAGGTTCTCTCAGATATTATTTTATGCTTTTTCGAATCTGAGGGACTATTATACGAAAAAAAACTTGTGGATTTTTCTTTTAGTCTGTTTTTCAAACACTCTAAACATGAAAAATATCGAGTTTTACTGTCGTTAGACTTGTTAAAGCATCAAATAGCAGTGGACTTGTCGATCATGACAAGATTGAGTTTCACCTTCCCTAGAATTGTTAAATCATCACATAGTGATGGATTCATTCAAAGGGTGGAATTATATATCAGGCATATGTTATCCTCCTCAAGCTTCTTAAAAAATAAAGAGGTACTGGTCAGCAATGACTGGGAAAATTAGAAAGGGATAAAACACTTTATGGTAGAAAGTCGCTCTTGAACATGACACTTATTCACTTCATCCCTGTGATTTTTTGGTTGGGTAATCTGCTTGATGGTTTATCATACCTATGGTCTATCATACAATCCATCACTTCGGTTTTGTGTCAATGCTTTCAATTCATTTAGTGTCACCGATATGTTCAAGAGAAGTCACTCAGTTATTCTTCATCCTTTGCAATACTCATAAACCTTCATTTCACAACCAACATCCCTGAACATTGCTTCAACTGTCATATTCTATCTCCAAAATCATTACTCCCATTTCATGTTGTTGATGTGGGAAACATCAAGGACCTCCTGCGCCATTTCGCTACCTATCGACATCAACTCATCATCTAGGAAGTTCACTTAGAAACAACCTTTAAGTACCTTAGAGCTTACTTACACGAACGATATGTTTCTCACCTTTGGTGACAGTTTGAAGTCAAAGTCCTTCGATCGAAAGAATTTTTATGGTGTTCGACATAAAATCATCTATTCACACCATGCAGAATGTACTGAAGTACCTTGAGATCCATTATCATCAACGATGGTTTCTCTCGTGTTTGTTAACGACTTACATCATTGGCTGGTAATCAAATGGCGTCTCACCATGTTCGACTTCAGATCACATATTTGCATGGTTAGACTAGTACTTAAGAAATCATGTGAACAAGATAGAAGACCTCGGATCTAATTTCATCCATTTGGGCTACGATTTCAGGATTAGTACCAAATTATCTATACGATGGTATTTTTACAGATAGTCATCCTATCATGGATCTATATCTGTATACAAGTCTATATATATAGATGAATTTTTGATGATATGCTAGCTTATGTGCTCAGTATGGGTATGCCTCCCTCAGAAATTCATGTCCAAGATGAAAAGATATCATGATGTAATGTATTGTAATTGATTCAGGTCATCGTCCGCTTCAGATGCTCCTCATGACATCGTAAATAAATCAATCAACATTATCATTTATGACTTCACGCTTTATGGAGCAACTATTACAGTTCAATTTGGGAATCATCCCAAAACACAGATCAATATCCGTTAGGGTCTATCATACTCTAAATTAGTTGCTACATTCCCGAAACAAGTCATTCTATTTGTGGAATTCCATCATGAAATTTTCACTGCTTAGATTCCAGTTGAAGTGCCCCATTGAGCCATCAATGCACCCCTAGTTTTCACTAACTTCTTTGTAGAGCATCTACTCCCATGCAAGGTTGTGCTAGAGAGGATCTAGGCCCACTTTAAGGTGTGTTGGTCGATCGGAAGCGGATTGTTCATTCAATTCTAGGAATCTTCCCAACCTCTAGTGGCTTCTAGAAGTTTTTCCAACTTTCACCTCATGTGATAGATTCGAATATGGACACAATGGATCCATTGACCCATTTATCCTCCTATTCCCATGAATAGGGAAACCTCTTCATAAATTTTTAGGAAAGCCATTCAATGATTATTTTATGTCAAACTACCTTAATCTACTTATAAATAGAGCTTTGAGCA
This sequence comes from Pinus albicaulis, assembly GCA_034641835.2. Lineage (NCBI taxonomy): Eukaryota > Viridiplantae > Streptophyta > Pinopsida > Pinales > Pinaceae > Pinus > Pinus albicaulis. Next base: position 16,362 of record JAXQQM020066317.1, on the reverse strand, counting down.
TAATGCATAAGAGAGCAAGAATTTGTATTAAGTAGAGTTATGCTGGTGATTTCACAGCTCTTGGAGTTTTCATGTAATGTTATGCCACTAGCGTGATGATTCCAGGTGTGATGAGGACGAGACTAAAGCTAGAGGAGTGACATCGAAGCGATCAACTGGTTATACTCTTCCTTCTACTTCATAATAAAGACATTTTTTCCTTTCATAATGCATGTGTAAATGATGTTATATGTTTATTTACAAATGTTATCAATTAAATTTGTTTAACTTGAGTAGATCATATTGCCTTTATTTTTTTATCTGTCTTCTATTTTCCAATTTAGTTATCAATCGAGTGAGTTCCGTGCGATTGATAGCAATGGAAGAAATGAAGGGACGCAAGGAAAAGAGAACATATTAAAATTAGGTTTTCTTCCCTTTATCTATTCATTTTAAGGAAAAGGTCATATTTCTTTCTTTCTCTTGTTCTAAGTTCACCACCACACTTTGGTAAAGAATGCTTATCCGTAGCTTTGATTTTCAAAAAACAACTGATGTTGGAGGTTAATGACTATATGTAAATTATGGGATGAAATTGGTGTAGAGATATAGCAAATGAAAGGTAACATAATTGCATGGACAAAACTTTTCTAACAAAGAGGAAATTGATGGAGTCAATGGAATTTATGACTCGTGAAGGAGCTAGAATGTTATGGAGATTCACACTAGTCCATGAACACCTATGAGTTTTTTCCAAGTTGTAAATCCTAGCTATATCTAAAATGTATTCACTAGGGTGTTGTATGACTATTATTCAAGCATACAAGTTGTGGTGAAATAGCACATGATGTGATGCCATTCATGCATAGATATGATGGATCATAGGTTGTGCAATGAAATATTTGAATACATGTGAGTGTGATAAGTGTATTTCTATGTTAGATGGAGGGGGGAAAGTGAGATGACACAATGCTAGATTGTTGAGAAAAGGCCTTCCAAAAAATTGGGATATAGTTGTTAGTTACCCATATATTTTGGTGCATGGTAAAAAAATTATATGGACTTCAATCAAGAGATTAGAGCCAAGTTAATCTTTCCATATGAAGCTTTATATGTAATTTTTAGGGTAGTTAAAGTAGACTTGACTTGGTCATATTCTATTGGGGCGGAAAGGCTATTATCTTACCCACCCATGTTGAAATCTCCCCTAGTGACATGATAGACAATAATGTCTTGATTGCCTGGCCACTCCAATATGATAGAGATGTTGAAATAAAAATAAAAATAATCTTATGTTAAACATTTTTACAGATTCAAAATAAAATAAAAATAATGCTACCTTAAAATATAAGAACATTAAACTAAAATAATAAGGGTAACTTGACTTGGTCAAGTTACTAGTGGTTTTTGTGGGAATCAATGATATTGACCAATGGTATTCATGTGGAATATAGTCTATTTAAAGGAGGGAATTGAACCAACCTAGATCCACCTTAACTCTAGATCTACCAAACTCAGAGAGGTATAAACTCTCTGAAACATGATCCCTCTAGGCGTTGCGTATATCCATAGTTAAATGGATCTAAGTTAGTAGATATTATTGCAATGGGTTTGTGCAGAGCTAGCTATATGATGCATAGTAATATTTGGAATTTTGCTTCTGTGATCCATAACTTATAAAAAAATATTTCGGTAATAATCACATATGATCATGAAGTTAATAAGTATTATTGTAATGTCTTTGTGCAGTGTTTAAGTAAATAAATGATCTCCATTGTAAATTTCCTTTTGGCCAACCAATATTTCTTAGAATATGGTTTCTACATGTATGGTTTGTGGTTTGAGTTGCTATCATTTTTTTATTTATGTCTGAGATTTCTGGAATCTAAACAAATTTGAGAGTGTGGGGGATAAGAGTACCAAAAAAAATAATATGTGTAGTGAGGAGTTTCAAGAAATTTTTCCAATGCATGAAGTCAGGTCTAAACTTTTTATTTTTATAACTATGGTTATTTTTATTTTTATGTTGATTCCAGATTTTGAACATATCTATGAATCTCATAATCAGGAGGCATTAGTCTTTGATCTCTTTTGACCATGATTCAAATAATATCTCAAAAATCTTCCATCATTGATCACACATCCACATGATTTCTTGAACGTCCTAATTGCACATAAAATTTTCTGCAGTGCATTCATCCCACAGATTGCGAAACTTGGGAGAGAGATGATAATATTTAGGGAAAAAAACTCAATTTTTAGACATGGAATGCCTTCTAAAAAATGGAGTTTTGTAATATCCCAAAAGGGAAAATGCATTAATACTTCACACAATATAAGAACTTATAGCAAGATAAACAATAAATCTAAGCAAAAATCAGAATATGAAGAAAGAGCTGAGCCATTTTATTATACTAGAGATGATTTAGTTACGCAAGTACAAGATATAGGTAGATCTAGCCAAAAGGATGAGCTAGGATCACCCTAAAAACATACATCCAACAGGTACAGCGTAACTAGAGAGGCTCTGTAGCAAATACTGCGCTGTCTCTTCAGCAAGACATAAACATGGAGTTGATGGATGAAAATGGAAATGTAGATATACTCAAAACTAGAGCTCTAATGATGCTAAGATTCAATATCTGGCCACTGTGATGGATTCCCAAGATAACCCAGAAGGATTTTCCAGATCTGCAACTTTGGAGAAATCACCTCCCCAGGGTTTGATCCTTGATCTGCTGGGAAATACAGATATGAAGCTAGATCTGAAGAATAGATGGCTGGAATATGTGCTCAGATCAGATCTATGCTTGAAGGGCTGATCCCTTCCTCAGATCTATGAGCTAGGAGCTCTAGATCTAGCTTTTCAATCCTCCAAGGATGATTGCAGGTGATGCAACACTACTGCCTCTGAAAACTGCGTTGTGAGGGGAAGAGAGGCCTTATTCCTGCTAAAAAATGCTGCAATAAGATCTAGGCTGATGGTAAGACTGATGGCAATGTGAAGGAATGATCCTGCACTGGATTGCTAGCTAAAAGACTAGAAACTTCCTTCCTCCTTTCAGATATACAATATGGACAACGTTATTCTTGAAGATAATACTGCTTCTAGGAGGTCAATAAATTTTTGCCTGATGCTAGATCTGCAATGTGGCTCTAAGAGTGCTACAATATAAGCCCAAGTGATGGGAATAATCCTTCACCTTGTTCTCCAGCTGAAGTACTGAATACAACTCCCACCTTCCAAACTGATCTTCAGAAAAATGTAGTTTTCTAAATATGAATGTTCTGTATAAAGTAGGAAATGGAAATGGCACTTAAAGCCTGATGTATAATGAAGTACAAACCTCTTCCTTAGATATCACTCAAATAAAGAGGAGGGATTCCCGCCGAGGAACACCTTGTGCTAAACAACACCTGCAATCTTTGCTAAACAGCCCAAGATTGCAGTGGAATGTCCCTTGACAATTCTAGATCTAAAATATCATACATCAAAATAATCACCGATGCCTTTCACATTTGCCTTCATCTCCTTTATAATGATTGAGCCCCCTCAAGCCTTGGCCCTAATCTCAACTGCGCTGTCTAATGTGGATAAGATCCTCCAAGTGGGACTGCGTTGTTTGACCAAATCAACCCCATAGTCTAGGTGGAATGTACACCTCCTCCATCATGTGTGCTTCATTTGCACATGATCCTCCATCACTTGATCATGAATGCTCAATGACCCTTTTTTTGACATCTTCAAGATCTTATTTGACTGAATCAACCCTCCATGATCCTTTTCATTAAATGAGACATGATCTCCAATCTCATTCACAATAGTAACTACTCAACTACCTCTTTTTGTAGATCTAGTCTAGATTAATCCACATTCATGCACATAAAGTGGTATTTATTCTTATTGAGGATTGTGGGTCCTGCCACCCTTTTATTTACTTAATTCATTAAGAAAATCAAGAACTCTAATATTCCAAATGTGATGTGAAAATTTGGGAATATTAGAGTCCCCCTTAGCAAAATGTTCCTTGTCCTCAAGCAACTCCGAAATTTGATGGAAAGCCATCTATTCCCCTCCAAATGGCATCCACATAAGGAAGGCTTCCTCCATTTTCTGCAATAGATTATGCATGTTTGGTTCCCAAGTTGTCTTTTAAAATCATAAAGAATGACCTCCAACTGTTTGGTTAGATGTCCTCCTTCCATCATGAAGTACTAAGTGACAACCATATGATGTCCAACATCATGATCAATACATGAGGTGCATACAAGAAGGTGGTTCTCTTCACAAAGGAAAAGCTCCATCACACAACACATATCTCCACCCAATTTGGATCCAAACTTCATCATTCCAAGGTTATGCAAAAGAAGAAGGGAAGAAGTAATATGAGTAGACCAAGATGTAAAACCATATTATCCTATCAATAACCACCGAAGTAACGCCCTTTGCTTCCATCCTCCATCTCCTCCATGTAATATGGACAAGCCAAAATCCCCCAAAAGTAATCCAAGCAACAATAGATCTTGTTGCTCTCTCTCCTTCTCATGTGCATCATGAAACAACAGAATACTAATGGACATATGAGATGTCACATCAGCCCCATACAAAGAAACATCATCAATGCACATCATGAGATCATTATGCCAAGTTTTACACAATACAAAACACATGGACATAGGAGATGTCATGTGGTGGCCAAAATCTCCCATGTGAAACCAAAATGAACATGCCTCCTTTTGCTGCATACTATCATTGAGACACAAGGTATGAGTCATAAAATTAGGAGCTATTGAGTGGTATCCATACTCACCCAAGAGTAGCTAGTGCAGCCATGCCTCCTCCCTCATCTCATATGTGTTTTTCAAGGCATGGATCAGAAAAATAGGTGCCTTTGGAGAGTGACAGAAATCTCCCAATGGCAACCAACGTAACCAAGTATGCTGGCCCATACAAATCTGCAAGTGAAGTTGTAAAAGCTTAGAGTTCTCTCGATCTACAACCATTCTGAAGTCGGCTCATCACATCATTCTGCGTTCCTATAAATTAAATAACTATATCATACAAATAAATCTCATATGTAATCCGATTTATGGCAAGAATTAATAACTTCATATAAATAGTTTTTAACCAAATGGTATAAAAATCCTTTATTCAAACCTTCGAAGTGTTATTCAACCATAGACTCGAAGAATGCAAAGAGGAAGTCGAAGTATGTGGAGCTACCAGCGTTCAAGGTTCTCTTCGACAACGACCACATTACCATAGCACGTCGGTCGAGTGGCATCCAATTTTATGATTCAATATTTTTTTTTAATTTGTAATGCTCAAGAGGAGAATGGGAGAATGACAGTGATTGATGTATTGATCAGACAATATATTTAAGAAAATTGAATCTCGCTCCTTAATTTAACAAAAACAATACACAAACCTAAACAATACACAAACCTAAATTGACCATGAGTTGAAATAGGTATGCCTACTGGCTAAACATAAATTTAATATATTAAGATATTTTTATAAAGAAAAAAAATTTAGGAGGAATATGAGTGTGATAGATGCTTTACAAGAGAAGGTTGAAGTTGCCGAGTATTCATGAGGGTTAGGATGCATGACAAATAACCAAGCTTAAGGTTATGCCCTCTATCATTTAGTTAGCCAAAGAAAATTAGGTTGATTCTCTCAATGTTTTGGGAGACTCCCCAATTTTTATTTAGCTTTTAGTGAATGGCTTCTCAACCAAAGGAAAACATCAGAATGTCTTATTAAAAAAATCAGAAAAGAAAAGGAAGAATTCTCTTCAATAACATATTATCATGTTCTGTGATTCTCAAAAACAATATAGACTTACGTCCTAATGAAAGGTGTAAATTAAAATTGGTAGATTTAAAAATCAATAATGGAATAAGACTCTCTCTCACTTTTTAGAACTGAATAGATTGACATTAAACACATAAAAATTTGCATTTTGAATTTGTTATAATGCATGTAAATTTAATTTTTTGATAAGTAAATTTTATAAAGTATATACCTAAAAAAACAAACTATTTGAAAAATATTTGCAATTTTTCTAAAATTACATATAAATACATTTTTTTTTTTTTTTGAAAAAATAATAAAAATAAAAATAAATAAATTCCTTAATCCTTAATATATTTCATTTATATATTGTGCTAACATTCTCTTTTTCCTTTTAATAAACACTGTTCGAGAACATGTTTCATTTATCTCCAGTGATCACATATCTTTCTCCCTTTATTAGTGGGTGTTTATGAGAATGGTTTGTTTAAACGTCATGTATTGTTTTCCAAGATTTTGATTTTAAACTTTATTAAAAAACCATGCTATTTAAGTAAAATAGTAATACTTATTAAATAAATATTAAAATTTTTATTATTAACTAATATTTAAAAATAAATATAGAAAATTGTTTAGTTATAATTTTATTTTATTTATATTTTAAAATTTAATAAAATAAAATTGAACTATTTTATATTTATTTACTTTTTTCATTTGTTTTGATAATTTTTTTTAATTATTTGATATGAATAAAAATTTAATATTGAATATATTATTTTCAATTTTATTAATATTATATAGATGATTTTCTAATAGGGTGAAAAGAGGACACATAGGCTTGGTGGGATCTATGTCTCCACCTAGAGCACGACAAGATTGATATGCATTAAATTACAGGGTGGTTTGATATTATTTTCAGGGGCATTATTATTAGTGCGCTTCTTGGTGATGGAGGATCTTGGCTTAGGATTTAGTTGGAGGACAAGCACAATGGATATTATTTAATGTCAGATAGAAGGATTTAAAAGGCTAAGAGACATTAGAGAGTCTGAAGTATTTAAAAATATCTAAGGTCTAAAAGAAAAAATTCAAATTGCGCATAGAAGTAACCAGTTAAATGTGCCTTTGTGTGCATAATTCTTCGATAAGCGTGCCTTTGCGCGGTTTTTCCTCAAAAAGTCGTGCGGTCCTGAGAGTGGCGGAAGTCACTTTTTGGGACCACAAGGCACACTCTGGGACATTGATCCCACACTTGAGGCTTCCTAAGAATAGTCGCCCAAGCCTCCTTAGGACCTCAATGGAGCACACAATGGAAAAAATGTGGCACAAAATGAAATCACCCTCTTCTCTTAGGTCACCATCAACAATGTATCAAGAAAGGGAAAGAGGATATGGATTCTCCTATAAAAGGCCACCAAGAGATGAAAAATATGAGAACACATTGTTATGTTGGCCAGAACTTCCCCAAGAAATAGTAGAAGTGTGTGATCTGGAGCAGAGATAGAGGGGACCCATTTGCTGGCCATCCAAAATCTCTAGTCCACTATAGTAGGGAGAGGGAGAGTTTGTGCCAAGGCAGCTCAAAAGTAAAGACATCCTTGCATCAGGACTTGGATCTCCATAGTTCCAAGGGCCCCTTGGCAAGTGGTTTAATGTTTCATTCTAATTTCCTACCATCATTCAATAAGAGGGGATGTAAGCGGCACCGTTTGGATTATTGAAGTTTTTTGTCTCTATTAAGAGATTTTGTTTTATTGGTTTTAGTTTTAGTTTTGTTTTTATGTTTGAATATGCATGCTATTTCTCTATCTAGTATGTTTATGTTTTAGCATGTTCCCAGGGAAAATTATAAGGATGGAAGTTTATCTTAAAGTTTAGAAACCTTGGCGAATCTTACTAGTCCCCAATATGTCAATTGTAAAAAATTTAATAATATCTTTTTAATATTTTTGTAAAAATATTTAGGTTTTTAATTATTTTATATTAGTATATATATAATTTTGGCGATTTTTAGGGTAAAATAATATTATACTATAAAATTTGGGGGAATTAATTTTCAAATAAATGGAAAAAGGAAAATATTTTTTTTTTGGAAAATGCATGGAAAATTAGCCCACCTGCGAATACTAGCCCCTAAAATTTTCCTTTCATTTTCCACTAACTTGCTTGACTCCATCTATTTTAAGCCTGTGACTAATAAATTTAGAGGGAAAAACCATCCCAGTCTTAAGCAAGTTTGATTTTGTACATTCATGCACCAAACACACTAACACAGGATTCGTGACTCCATTAATTTTTATTTCCAAGTTTATGTGGTTGTGCCTTTTTGCTGAGACCTTCATCCTTGCCATGGAGTTGGGCTGGAATTTACCCCTTTCTCTCCTTCACTGTCTGGTTCATCCCTAGTGACAAGTTGAAGCTGAAGAGCTCCCAAAAATTTCCAAAAATTTACTTTACAAGAAAATTGCATGACTTTCTTATAGACAGACGTGCCCCAGTGCGCACGTTGAGAGGTGACCTATGTGCAACCTTCATGCTTATTTCATCTTTTTCTACGCAGAAACCAAAATTTGGATTTTTTCGACTATTTCCATCTTTTCTTACTTGTAAAAAGTGACCAAACTCAATAAATTCTCTTCACAGGGACCACAAAAGAATTTATAGTCTATGTTAGGACCAAGGGGGTAGGAATAAAATAAGCTACCTTTGTCAGTCTTAATATTGAAACAAAGAAGTTGAATTTTTAGGGAACTTTCAAATCCACCTATTTAGAGACCCGATTCAGAGGGGGTTAGGCTTAGGCCCAGTGCGTGTAGTATCAATTGGGGCTACCTGACCCGGTTGATACTTGGTACTGGTAGCTGAACTACTAAGAAGTCAAAGATTTGAATACTCACATGGGATGACGGTTCTTAGTGGCCAAAATTAGGGCATACTTTCCCTATAGGTAATGGTGCAGGCAGCACTAGATCCTCTACCCTTACCTTGGTGGATTTTCTTCGGTTGACTGGGATCGTCACCAGTTATTTTAGGACGTTGTGCTAGCATTCACAATATATCTTCTCAAGGCCTAGCTACATTTGAGCGTGTGAGGGCGATTAGGTCTTCTAGGATTTGAGTATCATAGGTAAACAACACAAGACCATGTTTTTTTATTTAATGATCACATAGGGATTGATCTAAAGAGAAAAACTATTTTATTTTCACTTTTTTTTTAATGTATGTGATCTGATTTTTTCTTTGATTATAATTTATATCCTCTCAAATATTTCCAAAACCATACCTAGTCGACACCAGAACAGACCCAACGAGACCTCGTCTATCTAGACGTCTTTTGGACCTACCCCCATTACCAGGAGCAGTTCCATGTATTTCGCCATTTAGATGTCAAAGATGGAACACAACCACCATTATTGGTTTTTCCTCTATTGAGACATATTTAGTTGAGAACCCTAGTCAGTTTCCCAATGCCACACTGGTGAACACACCCGTAGGGTCACAACACACCACTCCTCCCACAACCCCTAGTGGGCATAGGAGTGCTACCCATTTGGGAAACAGGGTGAATGCACAGCAGTGTATGTCACAAGAAAACCCTATTCTTAACCATAACGTTGTGTTTTCACAAGTCGTAATGGCTACAACCTCACAGTCACATTTTCTAGCTTTGTTAAATCTACCATATTTAACCAAGTTGAGAAACCACCCCATTCAACATAACCCCATATGGCCTCCCATTCCCACAAAACTCCCTTCAGACATTCCAAAATTTGAAGGGAAGAAAGAGGAAGACCCCAGAAATCATGTTATGACTTTCCACCTGTGGTGTTCGTAGAATAATATCATTGACGATACTATTTGACTAAGATTGTTTCAACGCACTCTAATCGGAGTAGCAGCGAAATGGTATGTGGATTAGTCCTCTACTACACATGGAACATTTAACGCCTTTGCTACTGCATTCCTGACCTATTTTCAATTACCCATCCACCACAATTCTAGAATGGAGTTAGTGAACCACTTTATGCAAACCCCTGCCATCCATATCTTGGACAATCTCCATGAATGGCGACAACGTCGTAGTTTGTGAAAAGGAAAACTCTGTTAGACCTATTCCTAAAAACTCTCACCAGAGATATTTTAAAGGATGTGGCATAACAAAAGCCCATATTTGAAGAGACGTCGTCAGTAAGGCCCAACAACTCCAGCTGGTCTATACGTTATCAGGGTATATTTACAATATCCTGCCAAATGCCCCACGCCTACAAAATTACAAAGAATTACTAGGCACGTCGAACTCTGAAAATAGTTTAATTGGGTCATTGACCCAAGATCTTCTAAGCAGTATCATTCAATACCCCAGTTACACGTATGATTCTACCCATAAAATACCACAAATTGGCTACTAAAGTCATCCTATGCCTCCACAAAATTTGACCAATAGGGCATCATCATACCACCATCAGCATGAAGGACCCTATCCTCTAGCTCAGGGGACCCAGTATGTAGATAAAAATTATGACGGGAGAGCTCACCCCCCCAAAAACCATTTACAAATGAGGGACCACAATATGCCCAATCTCTAGCACAAGACTTGCCCATGCAGAATAATGCACAGGTGAAGTTTGTGGAACCATCCCAAAACCAACCACGCCAACCATGTAACTAAGAGAATCCAAATTATCCTCCTAACTTGGTTAAGAAAAAAGGAAAAAACAATCCTAAAGAAAATCTTGGAAAGGGGGAAACAATCAACAATGCCCTCTGCGATCTCAGATTGGAGGAAAATCCAACTCAAAATAAAAACCAGGAGACAAGCAACCCCCAAAAGGAAGAACAAGAGGGAAATTCTTTGCACAAACCACTCTTGTTCCATCTATGGTGAGTACGACGATTACACTCACCACTGTCCCAACCTCCCTGAGCTGAAGAAGCTATAGAGTAACCATGGCCAGTGGGATCCTCCCAGTAGACAACATTCATGCAGGAGCCTTTCCCCCATCATGTGATAGTTAGCACATAGCAACAAACTACTGACCATTCTGGAAAAGCCAGCCATGAAATCTACATGACTAGTGAAGAAATGTTTTTTCAGACACACAATCGAAATTACGACGCCCCACCAGAAACCAATGCGTCAGGGGCTAGTACCAGTGCACCAATAGAGCCTTTGACGATATCAAGTATGCCTATTGAACCCTTTCCAAAAATGGCTAAAGGACCAACTAGGCAGACAGGAAACTATTCCAAAGTGGCCCATAACTATAACATTATGGATGATCTAGCTCAATCCGCCACCGCAATGTCAACATTGGAGGTGTTAAAATCATGCCCAAAGAAGTGGAAATCCTTACTCTCTTCATTAGGTGCCATCGACTATGTCGATTTGCGCCTGATGGCTTTTGATTTAGATAAATCCACCCCTAGGCTTCCTTCAATGATCGCCTTTCAGATTCCAGTATCAGTCCAAAACATTACCATTCCCCCATATAGGATTGATGAAGATGCATCCACATGCATCATGTCAAATAATGTTTGGAAAAAGTTAGGGTCTTCCGAACTAAAGCCATTAGACATCAAGCTTAGAGAATATGATGGTTGCCCTTCAGTCCCCATCAGTCTCTACCAAAACTTCCATGTCTGCTTAGTTGGAAAGACGGTACTCATATACATTGAAGTCTTGGATGCCCAATTGGACTACAATATACTCCTTGGTCGGACTTATATGTACGCCATGTCAGCCATCACCTCCTTTGTCTACAAAAATATGATGTCCCCCTGTGAGGACTGCATCGTTATTATCGACTAGTTGACACATAGCGAAAGGTGACCTCTAAAAAATATCGATGTCATTCTACCCTATGTAGACACATATGCTGACATGCTTACATGATACTAGAATATGGCCCTGGCCAATTCAAACCATCGTCCATTCTAGGGTCATTCCTAGGTGGTCCCCCTATTATCCCAGAGCCATCATCTAGCATCATGGAGGCCCCGGTGTGCATGATATCCACATCAAGCACCAAGACCAGTCTGTTAGCTCCCTGTAATCAGCAAGATTGGCAAATTTCGATCTCAGGGAGAAACATCATTTCAACAAACTTTGGGATTCTAGGATCTAGCCCTCCTGAATCAAGAGAGGGATCTCTCCAATAAGTGCAAAGATGGATTTGTCTTTGAATTTTGGGGTAATAATATTAGGCTAGTTATGAAGGCTAAGGGTTTGTTTTGTTTTTGGATGGTTGACCATGATTACTGTTTGAGGTGGAAATTCCTAAGTGCAAAGAGTTTCAAAGGTGAGAAGTTGCAAGCAAATAAACAAGCTTTGGCCAAAAGGATAGATAATTGTAGGTTTTAGTCGATTGGGCTATGGAGTCATAATAGGGTTTAATTGGAACAGCAAGAGGCAAGAGTGGTCCATGGGGAAAGTCATCTATGTCTAAGGATCTCTTTGAAGATTGATTTATGGAATGAAATGATACAATAAGAAGGAAAATTAAACAGATGCAGAACAAAGAGCAGCCCAGGATCTGGTAAGTACTTTTAAACTAGCCAGCCTTTGACATAAACTCAAGAAAAACGTGGAAGTAAACTAGGATCTGGTAATTACTTTGAAACTAGCTAGCCTTTGATACACTTTCAATAGAAAACATTTTAAAACAAAGGGAAACTTGAAGGCAACTGTTGGAGTAGAAACTAGTAGGCCGGGCTCACCACAAATCCTCTCCTAGCTCTGCTTTACTTGGTTACTTTCAGACCAACACAAAGATAACACAGAATGGACTAAGATCTAGTAAGTACTTCTAAAATAGCTAGCTTTTAACACATTCCAAGGGAAATATTCAGACAACCTTTGGGGATAAAACTAGGACCAGGGCACACCATATCTTCCATAGTTCATCTCTACTTAACTAATACTGAACATAACATTCAAGAATAATATTTAGCTAAGGCAATAAGACGAGGGAACGCCAGCATTCCTATGCTTAAACTGAATTAAATCATTCCCAAATAACACAGTTTGAAAGAAAACATATAAATAAATATTTTCAGTCAGCGAAGGTTACTGATATACAGTAGGTCCTAACTCTATGCATTTCTGTTCTTTATAAGAGAAAATGAAACACGGTGAAAACAGAAACAAAATAACAAGTTACAAGTAGAAAAACATCACCGTCAACATAGACCAGGATCCCATAAATCAGCTTGTATTGATGCTCCAAACCAGTTACAGCTTTAAGTCCAATGCTTGAGTTTAGCAATCATCTACTCATCTCAGCCTAACTTATCTATCACAAGCAGAGCTCCAAGGGCTAGTGAACACTATTTACAGTCAGAAGTTTAAGCTCAGATGTATTTCAAATTTTTGCAACCAATAGTTTCTCATCTTCTATAGGGGTATTTATAGAAGAATGAGGAGGTGAGATATGATAACAGATCTCTCAGGACAATTATTGCAGATTCAAGACTTCTCGGCCTTTGAGGGGCTCGATGGAGAAGTTTAAAAACATTCTGTCTGCATTAACTATTTTATATTTATGAATTAAGCATGGTGGGAGCATTTATTGACTTTAAGGCTCTGTGTCATGCTTGGAGTAACTCTGCAGATATTTTTAGCATTTAAGTTCTTTGCAGAAGTAACTCTTTGGCTGCGCTGAGGCGAATATCTTCGTTTGATCGATAACTTCGACCTCTGTTTGAATGCTTTGAGGCAAATGTGGCACTTATGGTAGCTGGGAGGAATCAATTCGCCTCAAATGTGGTGGTGGAGGCCTTTCTGTCTGTTAAACACTTATGATGTTCCTTTCATTGTGTTTTAATTTAGGGAATTAGGATTTTGATAACCATTCTTAGCCGTAATTTCCAAATTTGTCTTCAATCTTCTACTCTGTTGTGCTCTATTTTTCAACACTAATAATCTTTTAACTATGTTTTTAATAAAATAGTGTCTTATTAAATTAATGAGGAATATAATGCAGGATTAAAAAAATTAAAAGCATCAATGCCCATGAAGCATTGATAAAAAGTTGAATTTGACCCTTGCGAATGGTCTCCATTGATAAATCAAAGGCACGGGAAATGTCTTTCCCGGCCTTCGGCGTTTCTTTCGAACAAATGGAAAAACCATTAGTCCTTGCAAAATACACTATATATTAGAAAATCCTGCGTTTTTAGGTTTAACTGCTTTGAAGGCTTCGGGGAGGAGCGTGGCCGTTGGATGGCAATCATCCGACGGTGGAGATTTATTTAGAGGAGGTTAAAGAAGAGCAGGGAAATGAACAAGTCGGAGTGATTTTGGACCGTCCGATCTGGACATGTGGACGGTCTAGATTCAATCGGAGGATCGCAATCGGAGGCAACACTCAACTGGCGCCGATGTAAAAATGCGATGTGATTTAGTGCTGGTCGTCGATCTGAGGATTAGATCAACAACGGGGAATGAATCGGAGGGATGGGCGATCGCGGGAAGAAACAAATGCATGCGATTGAAACTGTGCGATGCGATGTAGCGCAGACCATCGATCTAAAGATTGGATCAACGGTGGAGAATGAATCGGGGGAATGGCCGATCGGAGGGAGAAAACAAAGGCATGCGATGAAAAACTCCGATGCGATTGAGCATTGGCTGTTTGATCGGCTTACGATCAACGGCGGGGATTAGTTTTTAGAAAGAACCAGCGGATAACCCTTGTTTTATTCAAAAACCCCAAAAATTTAAATAAAACAAAGGTTTTGGTGGATCGGGACAAAAAAAAATATATATGAAAAGGCGCCCGTTTGCGGGGCCATGGGTTATGGAATATGATGGGCCGGGGGCTTTTCATAACAAAGGGCCAATCGCAATTGGAGCCTCGGGCTCGGGCTTTTCAATCAACCCATTGGAATCTTGCGATGCGATTAAGCCCCTGAGATCTTTAACACTTGGTCCCGGGTGAAAGTTATATGGAGTAGCAAGGCAGGGGGCGGAGTTTATATATATGACCCAATCGCATTGGAACTTTTGATGCGGGTCTTTCAATCAACCCATTGTATTTTTCTCCAATGCGATTGCGTGATTAGTCTTTTTAATATAACCATTTTCATTTAATCACGTGGCTTTGGCATTTTGGATCAAACTTTGGATAAATGGGTTTTATGACTTTACAGAAAAAAAAAGGTGATCGGGAAAGGATTTTTACAAGGTTTTACACGCGGAAGGCGGGCCCATGGTTTATATGAAAAATAATATAATCGAGGGTTTTAAATACAAAGGCTAATCGCATCGGAACTTTCAGAACATGGCAAAAGACTTGCGCACTTGGATATTTCCGATGCGATGAGCGCCGAACAGGGTTAACGCTTGGTTCCAGGGTGTGGACATGTGGGAGAAGTGGTTAGGACTTAGCCCAAGGGGGCTTGAGTCCTTAGTAATAAAAACTTTGTTTTTTATGAATTTTTTTCAGAGATTTCAATGGATTTGGGGGTTTCGGTAAGGTTAAAGTGTGAGTCTTTAACTTTGTAAAAGTGATTTTCATGAGGGGAAGAAGAGGAATCATGAAAACAAAGGAGTTTTATGGAGAAAAAAGGGGAGCAAATGAAGGCTAGTTTCTAGTGGGGGGAGGGGGAAAATGATGATTTTACATTAGTCTTTTCTCATGAAATCAGCAGAATTTCTTAGTATAAAATGGAAAACAACAATGAAGATCTAGACAGAGGCATGAGGCCTTCAAGAGTCTTCAAGAGCCAACAATTTTTAGTAATAAAATGTGTTCCTTGAAGGCTCAAAAAGTCTTAGCCACCTTTTGTTATAAAAAATTTTATAGGTGGCTAACACGGTCAAGACATAGAGACGAGCAGTAATAACACTGATTCCTCGGCCATGGCAGCCTCTCTAGCCTATGCCACCTCCCAAACTCCTTTCCTCTTCCCCCCAGCTGCTTTTGCGTCACAGCAGGTCATGGCCATGGTGGTCCTACCAAAATTATCATTTGCAATACCAGTTTGGTACCTAGTCCCACCCACTCCAATGGGAGTCGCACACATCACCTCTACAGGGTTAATCCCCATCAATCCTGAACAGGCCCCAACAGTTCAGGAGATTGTCGCAAACATTCCTGCAAAGAAAATTCCCATTGAAAAACCGATGATTATGACTAAGAAAACCGAGAGAAGAGGAAAGAAGGTGGAGAGTCCTACCATGCAACTAGAATCACCACACTACGCCATATGTGACATAGTAGGACACCCTACCCACATATGCCCACAGTTGGACGAATTAAAACCACTCCTTAGCTCTACGGTAGGCATCGCGGCTCCAAGTTCCTGTAAAAAGGAACCTGCCACCAAAAGCCAAGGCAAAGCAATGCGTACCAATCACGCATGCACTATATGCAGCAATTATGGACACTATACCCATCATTTCCTGTAAGTGGAGTTTTCGGGATTCCTTACACACTCCATCTGATAATCCTATCAGAGGATCCCCACCCAATAATGCGGAGATTTTTCTCATGCTATTCTATACCTACGAGAGGAATAGCCGGTCTGAAAGACTTGCAACCATTCCCCTCCTCCGATCGAGCATTGTATACTCTATGATGAGT
>JAXQQM020077451.1:0-14027 GCA_034641835.2 Pinus albicaulis | reverse complement strand
AATGAAACAATACAATGCTTTTATACTCCCTCAAAGTAGTTCAACCACCTCAGCACGTGGCCAACTGTTTCCAACTGATTGAAACTACTTTGAGGGAGTATAAAATCCCCTCATGTGCATGGCCTAAGGGGGAGAGAAATTTATAGACATTATACTCTGTTGGAATCCCAATTCAAGTCTGATTTCCCGTGCCTCCTGCACTTTCCCAGATTTTTACAGGAAACCCTTGTTTCCTGGAGATGTTCATCCGTTTATATGTCATCTCGTGTGCACAAGTCTTGAAAGTATCCTAGCGAGGCAAGGGCAGGACGGATCTGGACGACGGTCTGTTCGAAGATCGTGGAAGGATTCAGGTGATCTCTCCACTTTTTATTACTGTACATGCTGTTCGTAATGAAGAAGAACCATCTTGTTCCTGAATTCACGTGTTAATATCTACTTGCATATGTGAAAAGATTATTATTTAAGCATTTATTATTGTTTCACATGGATTTCACTAACATTTAGGATAAATATAGGCTGTACAACTAGATTTCCATGCACGTTTCTTCTTGGTTTTCAGGTTGAGGAGGAAGAAGGGTTGTTGGGGTTTGGACCCCGCGGGATCTACATCAAACGTAGGATTACGGGTGAGTTCTACTATAGATGTTATCTAGGTTTTAGCATACAAGTGTGGTTGTGTGAGTCCTTCTTAAATAACATGCCCTGATCTGTGGAGGTTTTGACCCAACAAACCTCTAGGGAGTTATTTCTCGAAATAGAACTGGCGACTCCGCTGGGGATCACATTCTTGTGATTCCCCTGTTGGGTGGTTTCAACTGTTTGAAAGGTTTCCAACAATTTTAACTATTATTTCCAGTCCAGTTAACTTTTTCTCAGTCAGAATGAAGACCTGGTTCTTTATCCAGGCTTAATCTTTTTATTTTTCATTATTTACCTTTATATACGCGAGTTTTTCTATACATAGTCGCGTATACATGCAGTTTTTGTTAAAGGAAGTCGCGTATACGCGAGTTTCATTTGACACAGGCGCGTATGCACGCTTGTTTCAAAACTGTCAAGTAGCGTATGCCTAGGTAAATTTTGAAATTTTTTGATTTCTTGACTTTTTGGTCCTGTCTGCCTGTGGAGACCTATTAGTGCAGTGTCTTTTTAGTCTCTGGATTGTGTTAATAGTGGTCATTGGTCTTTTTTATCTCTTGATTGGTTGAAGACTGGCTTATCTGGAAAATCTTGTTTTTAGTGCTTGCATTTCTGGTTCGAGTACCAAGATCTCTTTCTGAGGATTCTTGGCTGTTCTGCCTTATCAGGACAGAGAGCTTTTGCTCATATACTCTTTCCTAGCTTTGTGTCTTGCTTTGTGCTTCGAGTTTTGCCTATTTTTTGGTTGGTTTTCTTGAGTTCATTTGACTAGGTCTTGTTGCAATTTTTGAAGAGTCTTTTTTGGTTCTTTGAAGTTTGTGATTGCTGCAAGGTTGTGCTATTCTTCTGGGCTAAGTTACTGAGTTTCTTGTCTTCTTTTTCTCATATAAATCTTGCTACTAAGTGGCACTATAAGATTTGGAGCGTTTTGGAAGTTTTGCTTGAAATTCAGAGTTGTTTGGCTTGGTAATTGGATAGTTTTCTTGGTCTCTTAGAGCTCTTCGTTTTTATAAAATTCAAAAGCTCAAAAAAAATTTTGTTTTGTCATTTGATTTTGTTTTGCATTTTTGTTTTCGTTTCGTTACATCTTTTGAAGCTTTGTTGAGATTTCTAGCCTTTGGTTTTTGACTTGATTTGGGAAGGGAATTGTCATTGGTTTCTTCTTCTTGTGTCAAGCATATTTTGGTGTCTTTATACTGAGAGTTTCTGATTTTGGGAACTAGTTTAGTGGACAACCGAGAAGTGATAAAACTGAAGGATTCTTGGGAAATTTCTCTTTGCTTTGTTATATTCTGCATCTTAGAATTTTCATGCTCTTAGTTATTTTCATTAGGTGCACTTAAGCATTTATAGTCTTTTTCATAGATTTTGCGAGTGTGAGTTTGATATTTGAAAAGAAAAATTTGTTAGTCTCGTAGAACCCGTGTAGAAATTTCTTTTCATCGAAAGGCAATTACTGCATTTGCATGTAGTTTGGTTTTCATTAATTTCTTTTCTGCGTCTTAAAACACCACAAGTTTCATTTCCATATCCCATTGACATAATATAACAGCCAATTAAAATAAGCGCTATAATTTAAAAACAACTAGCAAGTTTTTATTAAGTGTCATACACCAACTAGCTAGGTTGTAGGGCCTTGGATTAGGTGAGTGGAGAGTTAACTCTCCAAGGCCGCTCAAAATAAAACATAGAAGTTTATTAATTGAGCGAAATCCAACTCCGTTAGGTGGACCAGGAAAGCTCTCCTCCAGAGAGTCAAGCGCGAGGAGAAGTGAAGGCCGAGAAGAGAGATACCCCCTCTCTGATTTGCTGGATCTTGCCTCAAGACCATTCCGCCCGGCTTCTGACACGGATTGGTGCCCATAGTTTCCATTCCTAGGTTCCACATAGGTGACTGCGGGGGGGAATACCCGTGGTACCTGAGGCAGACGTCGTATCACTTCCAACAGTACTTCTGGGGGGTGCCCTTGCGAAGCTTGGGTACTTGTGCCGGCAAAGGCTGTTGTTAAGAGGTCGGCGTAACTGTTTCTGTTACCTTCACAAGTAGGCCTGGGCCGTAATTATCCCATACTACTTTCGGGAGGTCCTATTTTTCGCTTTCTCGTATTTTGGTGTCCGGTCCTAATCACCCGGAGCGGAAATACCTGAAGGCTGCTTGCTTGGCTGTATCTTAGGGATTTTTTGTAGTGAGTGCTCTTTGCTCCTAGCTTGCTTAGCTTTATACTTTTTCGAGTCTAATTAAAATTTGTTAAAGTGGCTGATCAAGCGCCTCGTCGATCGAGGAGAATCCGGGGGTTATCTCCCGAGAGTGCAGAGCCTTCTTCAAGAAGGCGTAGGAGTAACATAGCAGGTGGATATCACCCTGTGATATCGGACGCAGTGGAGAGTGATCCTCCACAAGGGATTGAAGGTCCTGTAGTTGGTTTTGGTGTTGGTTCCAAGAGGAGCGCTCCGCTCACCTCAAGAGTCTTGTTTCCGGGAGAATTAGGAATAGAAGTAGAGGAAGTACCTGAGTCTCCTCAGTCTCTTCCATCTCCTCTTCCTCCTGATTATCCATTTGTTTTTGAGCACATCGGACCTGAGTCTGCAAGACCAGAATATCCTCCATTTTATTCATACCTTTCAATGGCCACGACTGGGAACGCGGCTTCTGTTGTGAGTGCTACAGGCATTCAGACTCCTGCATCAGTTGAAGGAGGAGGCACTATTGCTATATCTACGATTGCTTCTAGTACTGCTGTGTTTGGCTCTGGTTTCACCCAAGCACATGCTTCTCAATCTGGTCCCTTTTGTCTTGGAATGCCCACTACTGGGATTCCTCCTTTTTCCTTTTCCGCTGCTGTAGCTGCATCTACACCCATGTCTTCCATGGATAGTGGGTCAGCTTCTTTTCAAGGGTTCCCCTTCGGAACTGGGCATATTCCTAGTTCGAATCCTTCTTTAGGGTATTTTCCTTTTACTTCTTAGACTCAAAGTTTTAACCCTTGGTCTGGAGGTCAGAGTTCAACTAATTTTACAGGTTGGAACCCTGTATTTACAACAGTGGGGGCAGGGAATCAGTTTTACGCTGGTCAACAAGGGAATGTTTCTTTCCCTTCGTCGAGTGCTTATCAGACTTTTTCCCCTCTTTCTAATGCTTGGAACCCCTATCAAGGGCTTTCTTCTTCATTTAATAATACGTGAGGGGGAACTGGTCCGGTCTTTGGTAACTCTACGTTGGGAGGGGGTCCTTCTCCAAATGTTGGGTCTTTTGGCCCAACTTTTTCTACGAGTCATTTTTGGCAACCTAGTGCCTCGTCAAATCCAGGTTACTCTTTTCAGAATGTTGGGAATTCATCCCAGTAAGGATGGAATCCTCAGGCTTCGCCTCGTTTACCTTTTCTGGCAACGTTAAACTTGCCAGATCTGTCGAAATTGACGAATGATCCGATCCGATATAGTCCGGGGTGGCCTTCGGTTCCCACCAAACTACCTTCAGACATTCCAAAGTTTGAAGGCAAGAATGGAGAGGACCCGGCTGACCATATCACCACCTTCCATTTATGGTGTTCTTCTAACTCCCTGATTGACGATTCGATTAGGTTGAGATTGTTTCAACGCACCTTAACTGGAAACGCTGCCAAGTAGTATATTGAGTTAACTGGGGGCATTTTTTCCACGTTTGGAGATCTGGCTACAACATTTCTAAATCATTTCCAGTTTCCTGTCCGTTATGATGCCGAGACTGAACTCCTAGCTAATTTTAAACAGGACGATGCAACCCACATTTATGATCATATTCAGGAATGGAGGAGAAGGAAGAGGCTTATTAAAGCTCATATTCCAGGAGAATTCCTTTTGGAATGGTTTCTGAAATCTCTGCAGTCAGATATTTCTAAGGATGTATCCCTGTCCGGGGTATTTTCCGAGGAGCAAGCCATTTTTAGGGCCCAGCAGCTTGAATTGATATATTCTCAGTCTGGGGTCCTTCATAAATATTTGCCTAATGCTCCTCGCTCCAAATTGGACTTATCTAAGACTAAACCCGGTCCTCATGGTGATGGACTTATCGGGTCGATCAATAGTGGTGCAACTAACCTGCTTAATCAATTGCAGCAGTTGTATATACAATCTATTTCTTCTGGTCAGGTTGTGCCTGCTGAATCATTGCCTTATCAATATTTGTCGGTAAATGCCGTTTAGACTGCTAACCCTAAAGAAAATCAACAATCCAAAGGGAAGAAGAAGGGGCGTAATAAGAAAAAGGGCAAGAATGGGAAGGGTAATGCAAATAAAACCAACAAGCATGTTGGTGAGGGTCCAAAGGATAAGAAGAAAGTGAAGTTTCCATGCAAGTTATGTGTTGGAGACCATCTTACTCACCTTTGCCCTAAAATTCAGGATGCGCAGCTCTTGTTAGCTCAGTAGGGTTCTTCCAGTTCCCAGGCTGTGTTGACAAACCCTTTTCCCTAAGGGCAACAGCTAGTTGTTGGCGCGAATCAAAATACTGGGGCTTCCTCTGGGGGCGCCCAGGAAGGGGAAATTCCATCAAACATATACATGATGAGTGCTCACGTGGATGTCGCCACAAGATCCCGTGATTATGGCGAAGATGAGTATTCGAAAGCCAAGGGTGCTCCCGATGCTACTGAGCCGCTTCACATCATGAAGCCTACTGTTGAGCATATACATCAGATGCCCAAAGCATCTACTAAGCGTACGATGATTAATCCAAATGCCAAGGCTGCCCAAAACTACTCTATTGTAGAAGATCTAGCGCAGAGTCCTTGTGCCATGTCGGCTCTTGAGGTGCTCCAGTCTTGTCCGGCTCAGCGCAGTGCTCTGCTCACTGCTATTGGGGCTGTCAATCCAAAGAACTCTCTTATGATTACTTTCGATATGACTAATTTTAAAAAGAGACTCCCCCATCATATGGATTTTCATATTAAATCATCGTACCGGAAATGCAATATTTTCCAGACGGTCGTTGATGAGGGTGCTTCCACTTGTATGATGTCTCTCACATGTTGGAAGGGAATTGGATCTCCCGCAGCTGTTCCATCTACTACTCTTCTGACTGCGTTTGATGGTAATTCTCACAGAACGCATGGTATTTTCCCAGCTTTGCCAATATATGTTGGGGGAAAAACTGTAAATATAGAGGTTGATATAGTTGATGCAAGCTTGGACTACAACCTTCTGTTGGGGAGAAACTGGATTTATGAGATGGATGCCATTGCATCTTCATTATTTCGGATTATTTGTTTCCCTCACGAAGGGAGGATTGTTACAGTGGATCAACTGGACTGTCCTCCTGTAGACCCGAATGCATCTGCTGACTCAACCATTCCAAAGTTGGATAAGGCCAAGTCGCCTGTTGAGAATTTAGGGGTTGGAATGTATTCTTCGTTGATGGGTACTTTTGATATTCCACCTCCTACTGTTCATATAAATGAAATTTCATCCTCCAGGGCTCCTCTTCGAAGAGAGTTCTTCAGAACTCATTATTTTTTGGACCCTTGGACCTTACCTTCCCCTACAGCCACATTAGCGGAAGGTCAAGTGGGTGGAATGGCATTTCCGATGTATGCAGCTGAGGTTGCTTATCAATCTATTGTTGACTCTGCAGAGTCCATTCTAGCTCCTCTTTCTCTGGAGGAATTGGATGGCGATGTGGCTCCGACTTGGACACTTAGTTCTTCTTCTGCCCAAGATTGCCTTGACACCACTCTTCCATCTGAAGAGGCCATCCTGGAAGCTATGACTGGTATAGATAGACCGTGGGATGATTTTCATCATCGGTCTTACTTTTTACCTGATTTGAGCGAAGTTGAATCAAGTTTTCCAAGCCCTGTGTCTACTGGTCCTGTTCGCCCAGTCCTAAACCCTTTAGCACCAACACAGATACATGCTGAAGGGTACATGGCTGTGATTTCTCCAACTATCCCGGTGAACATTTCCAGGGATCCCAATGTTATAGATAATGTCTTCATCGGAGCTGAATGTTCCCCTGAAGAGATTCAAATTTATACCGATCTCTTTAAAGAGTATAGGGATGTGTTCGCTTGGTCTTATGAGGAAATGCCTGGTATAGATCCATCTATTGTCCAGCATGAGATCAAGACTTACGAAAATGCTAAGCCTGTGAGGCAAAAACTTCGTCCAGTCAATCCTAGGAAGGCTGCAACTATCAAAGCCGAGGTAGAGAAGCTGCTCAAGGTGGGATTCATTTTCTCTGTTCCTTTGACTGAATGGGTTTCGAACCCTGTTCCCGTAGATAAAAAGAAAGGAACAATTTGAGTTTGCATTGATTTCAGAGACCTTAATAAAGCATGTCCTAAAGATAATTACCCCACATCATTTATAGATCAGATTATTGATGAGTGTGCCGGTAATGAGATTTTCTCCTTCATGGACGATTTTTCTAGATATAATCAAATTACTATCCGTCCTGAAGATCATCATAAGACTGCCTTTATTTGTCCCTGGGGTACTTTTTCTTACAAGAAGATGCCTTTTGGTCTTAAAAATGCTGGGGCTACCTTTCAACGGGCCATGTCATATGCCTTCCACGACATCAAACAGATTATTGAGGCATACTTGGATGATTTAGCTGCTCATTCTCGAAAGAGAATGGATCATCCTGCTCACCTCCGGAAAGTATTTGAACGATGTCGTTTCTATAATATTAGATTGAATCCAAACAAGTGCGTTTTCGCGGTTACATCCAGTCGGTTATTGGGATTCATTGTGTCTAGGGAAGGGATTAGGGTAGATCCCTTCAAGGTTGAGGCAATACTTCGGTTGCCTCCCCCGTCGTCTATTCGTCAACTTCAAAGTCTACAAGGAAAAGCTAATTTTCTTCGGAGATCTATCGTAAATTATGCTGAAGTTACCAAAGGATTTATGAGATTGTTGAAGAAGGGAGTTCCATTCTTTTGGGATGACTTCGCTCAACGTTCATTCGATGCTTTGAAAAAAGCATTGACCTCTGCTCCTTTATTGAGTCCACCTGATTATAGCATGGATTTCCTTTTGTATCTTGTAGCAGCAGAATCTACCATTGGTATGGTTCTGGTTCAGGAGGATGATGCTCTCGTAGAGCATGTTATATACTATCTTAGTCGAGGCTTGGTAGGACCTGAACTCCGGTATACTCCGATAGAAAAGCTGGCTTTAGCAGCTGTTCATGCTGTGCAGCGACTCAGACATTACATTCTTCTACGAAAAACTTATGTTTTGGCAGCAGCCAATCCATTTCAATTTGTTCTCAGTAGGCGAGTGATTGGGGGCAAATACAATAGATGGATTGTGATTTTTCAGGAATTTGATCTTGAGTTTATGTCTGCCAAGTCCAAGAAATCATTGGTTTTCGCGAAATTGATTTCTGAGTTGCCCTGTGGAGAGGAGATAGTCTATGATGAATCCTTCCCGGATGAACATTTGTTTCTTATCTTTCCACAGGATCCTTGGTATGGAGATATCATTGTGTATCTTCAGACTGCGAAGTTTCCCTCTACTTTTTCGAAAGATGAGCGTCGTAAGTTGCGTCGCTTGGCTAAAAATTATTTGATCATTGGTGATGCTTTATACTGTCGAGGGGTTGATTCAATCCTGAGACGTTGCTTAACTCTCGAAGAAGCCGAGGCTGTGCTGAATGATTGCCGCAGTAGAGCTTGTGGTGGTCATTTATCTAGGTTTGCTACAGCCCAAAAAATCTTGCGTGCTGGGTAATTTTGGCCTTCGATTTTCAAAGATTGTGTAGAGTCGGTCAAAAAGTGTCATCCGTGTCAAGTTTATACTCGAAAAATGCGCGCTCATCCAGCTCTGCTTTTTCCAGTCATTACTGTTGGTCCCTTTACAAAGTGGTGTATTGATTATACTACTTGTAACCCGCCTTCGGCTAAAGGTCACAAGTACATTATTGTAGCAGTAGACTACTTTACGAAGTGGGTCGAGGTTATGCCTACTTTTGGGAATGATTGTGAGACTGCAACTCTTTTTCTTTTCAACCATGTTATTGCTCATTTTGGTATTCCTAGAGAGATTTTCACTGATCATGGCAGTCATTTTCAGAATAGCATGATGGCTGAGTTGGCTCTAAAATTAGGTTTCCGGCAGGAGCATTCGTCTCCGTATTATCCTCAGGCCAATGGGCAAGTGGAAGCCGTGAATAAATCCTTGAAGACAATTCTTCAAAGGAAAATCAATAAAGCTCGATCCAACTGGCATATCATGCTATATCCTGCACTTTGGGCATACAGGACTTCAATGAAAACTGCAACTCGATTTACTCCGTTTCAGCTAGTTTACGGGTTGGAATCCGTATTTCCCATTGAATGTGAGATTCCTTCTCTTAAGTTAGCTGTTGAGCTTCTTCCTGACACTTCTAGTCTTGAAGAACGTCTCCTTCATCTGGAACATCTCGATGAGCAGCGTCGGGATGCTGCCACGATGAATGAAGCGCATAAAAACCGAGTTAAATTTCAGTACGATAAGGCGGTCAAGCCTAGGGTTTTTTCGGAAGGTGACCTTGTTTTGGTCTATGCCCAAGAAAAATATGCCCTGGGGGCAGGAAAGTTTAAGTCTATGTGGTATGGCCCCTTTATCGTTAAAAAAGTCCTTAAAAAAGGAGCATATACCTTGGTTTATTTTGAAGGGAATGAGTTGCCAGAGCCTAGAAATGGGCTCTATTTGAAAAAGTATTATGCCTAGGCTTTGGCCTGGCATTTTGCTTTTGTATATAGTAGTTTTGCTTTATACATATCTGGTTTTTCGTTCTTTGATGGGATGGTGATGTTTTTGATCTGCTTTGGCAGGTTGTGTCGGATGTCATGAGTCATTTTAGTTTCGCCGATGGTGCTAGTTGACACACCCGGAACTTGGCTTCCGCGGCTTGGGTGCTTCATCATCCATCCAGTCAGCTGTTAGTATCAAGAGGAGTCTGCATTGGTCCTGCTTCCAATAATATAGCAGAATACACTGTAGTTATTTATCTACTCTCGGAGGCAATATCTTTGGGTGTTGATTCGTTGGTATTTTTCTTGGACTCTCAGCTGGTGGTGTCGCAATTGAACAATACTTATCGGGTTCGAGATCCATTTTTACTCCGGTTGTTCTTGAGGGTACGTTTGTTACAAAGATCATTTCAATTTTTAACTTTCATTCATATTCCTCGAGCTCACAATTGGATGGAAGACTCATTAGCTAATCAATCAATTGATTGGCATATTAATCATTCAATACATTAAAATTTAATTATCAAAAGCATCATACATTTTTATACATTTGACACATCACATCAAAAGTTGCTGTATATATATCATCAGAGTGTTCAAAAACTATACAAAAATTTGGATCCATAAGTCATACAAAATTTGGGCTTATGCCCGATCATGTTCAAATCTCAAAAAATATACAGTCATCCGGTAAATCATATATATCTATTCCTGTGGTCCCTGCCCAGAAGTTGTGTTCCTATAGAACACGATCGCGGTGGCGACTCGGCGGAATAATCGTACCTAGTCACGGGGTACTCCTAATACCCATCTCTAGATGGCCTCGGGTAGATCTTCCACTGCAGCCATAGGCACTTGGTGGGTTAACCCCTCCAAGTTCCTCTGTACAACATGGAGGGTTCTGTCTGAGTCTACTGTATCCGCCTCGCCTCTGCGATGCTTGTGTCATGGGTAACCATAAGGACGGACTGGTCCAATATCTGTATCATGATCATTATGATATTGTAAGTCACTTTGAATCCAAACAAAAACATGTTTCATTTTTTCATACATATTGAAAAAATCCAAAAAAAATTATATAAGTCAAAAAATTGCAATCTTACCGACTGTACCCCATGCCGCGCCAGGTGGAATGACGAGGTCTGGATCGCCACAGAAATCCATCCCGGCATAGGGATAGTCCTCCACAACGATGATTTGTTCTCCCCACCATTGGAAGAACTCATCATCCCAGGTGGTTCGGGGAACTTTACTTCCCCCCAGCCTCTTCATCAGGTCTTCCCATCGGGCAATTCTTGGGTCCCTTGGACTGCTGATAGAAGAGATCACTTTGGGTCTCAACCCAGGAATCTTCTCGAAGAAGAATGTCATCAAGATTGTACCATATCCGAAATGTTTTGTCTTTGCTTTTCGGATGGAAGTCAATTGTTGCTTCATGTTCATTAGTAGAGCTGTGCACCAATCATATAAATGAGTTAAGAATTCCACAACTATACTCATTTGAGTCCTGGATGCCTGGTGTAGGGAGGCAGATCCTGCTACCCTACCAATGGTAAAAAGGAGAATTTTCATGTGCAAGTCTCTTAAATCCTTGATAGCAATTTGAGTCCCAACTTTCTTGGAACCCTCTACGCAGTAGACGTGGACGTAATCTTCCACGGTGAGCCCTCCCAAAGGTTTGCCATGTAAATCTACTGGCTCCCCCCTCCGGGAGAGTCCAGTAATAAAATAGATATCTTCCACTTCAATACGTATGGGCATTTGATCTATTATGAAACAATCTTCTTCCGGTTCCCAATAATTCACAAGCATTTCGAGCAACCGGACATTACTCTTCATATTTGGAATTTTGAAAAATTTGAGCAATCCACAATTTCGGAGAATATTGAGCGATAATTGGTCCTACATTACTTCATTGTCAATGGCACTGTGCTCACGCTCTCTCCATGATATAGTCATCCTGCAAAAATTCAATAATTTGTCCGTTAGAATCACGTTTTTTCATTTCGGGTTGCGCATACGCGACTTTCTCTGTACACAGTCGCGTATATACGCAACTTGGTCAATATAAACCCGCGTATGCGCAGAACCGTAATTTAAAAAAAATAATTCTACGGTGAAATTTACAAATTTTAAACCTATGAATGGACAAAATTGATCACAAGGATGGATTAAGATCTTACCTAACAAATTTGGCAAAGTTTGACGGTCGATTGCTCTTGTTTTGACGAAAGCGGCTTTTTCTCCAGAGCTCTTTTTCTCAATTCAGCAAGTCACAATGAACCAAATGTGAGGTAACTTGTCTATTTATGCCAAAAATTGAAAATTTTTTGCAAAAAATTGTTATGCTTATTTTTTCAATCTATGTTAAGCTGCATAACCCGGATGCTTGGAAGTGCCCAGATTGGTATATTTTCAGGTACATTTTGATGAACTCGATATTTTTTCCGGTTTTCGATCCATGACTGCTGACCCATCATGGCAGGTATATGATCTTCACTGGCATATAGATTAGGAAATCCACTTTCCGTTGCATTTTGCATACTAGCCTTCATTCTGATCACTTGCCATAGGGTCGATCCCATCAGGTCATGAGTATTTCACCCATTTCACTCGCCGATTATTTAATCATGACTTGGTGGTAGAGCCTTCCTTTACATGGGCTTCCTAGTTAGTTCCTCGCTATCATTTGTTGCCCATGATGCGTTTTATGTAGGCTCTGGAGTCCTCTTTAGTCCCGCCATGACTTATGTGTTGAAGCTTCATTCTTCTTCTTCTCCACTATTATTTTTCTGGCTATTACCCTAGAGGCTCCCTGGTGTTGTTAAGTTGTATTACTGCATTGCATATTGGCTACTTTTTTATCCTGGCCTTTAGCCGGCTTCATTTTGGACTCGATGTTTAAGCCAACTTTTTGACCTCGACCGTCTCAGTATACAATCATCATGATGCACTGGGCTATCGCGATTTGACACCCTTTTACCCATGGATGGAACATTCCTTTGAGTATCGCTTACCAATTTCCGCCACCTTGCATTGAGCATAGGATTGTTCCTATCCCAGGAACTAGTGCATTTGTTTCTTGATACTCATTCTATCCATTGTACTATAGCATTCTTTTATTCTTTTTCAAGCTTATTATATGAAAAAGACAAAAAAAATCAAATATAACAAAAAGAGCGGGAAAGGGATGTAACTTCGTAATTTGATGGCAGTACAGTGTTAGTTTGTCGCCCTTGAACAAAGCACATACACTTATATATTTCCTTCATTTGGGATGGTTTTAGTTTTGACCTATTTTCATCCTTTGCCTTGTTTCACTGGTCAGTCCTCCCTCGGTTGGTTATCTCTTCCAATCATATGGAGAGTTTGTTTTTTCCTCCTGCATAACAGACTTATACAGTGTCACTTTTTACTGCCATGGTCATCACGAGTCTTGCTTTTGTTCAAGGGAAGTTTTACAGAGTCGGCCATTCTGCGGTGTCTCTTGACTCATTATTCAGTCGGCCTTCCCGGTCTTGTCAGTATCTTGTTCTATCACATCAAATGTTTTGGTCTTCTGCTTGTGCTGGTTTGAGAAGGTCCCCATTGACTTCTTTCCAGTGGGTTTGTCTCTCATCGACTACGACACATTGCTATGAGAGTAAACCTAGAGCCGCACCCTGGCCCTATTTCCATCATTGATAGGTGACCTTGTGCTTAGCATTTGATCATCATTATGGGTCTTTGACTGAGTGAAGCCCTCCGTGTCGACCGAGTGGCTTCTCGTGTTTGACCCTATCGGTGATATCTCGCCTCCATGTCGCTCATTATTGGTTGGTTCAAAGGGTTTCTTCCGTGCCCCAGTTTTTACATCTTGCATGCATCGAAACGTACCGGTTTGGTTCCGTCACTCGCTTCGTCCGATTCCTTCCAAATCTTGGCCTTCATTATACGCAGACTGATCATGGATGTCGATTCTTGGCATGAGATTTTTCCAATGACCAGAACTGTTGTCTGAATAGATCTAGAGTCGCGCTAAGACTAGGTTTGCAACACGTGAAGACTCTTCGCTATCGACAGTGGGGACTCATCATTGCCTCCTGATTGGTAGATTATTCCAAGTGTTCGACTTCAACTCATTCATTCACACTTGTTAGATTGTACTGGGGCACCTTGATACTCATTTTCATTATCGGTGGGTTGTCTCACGCTGGTTAACGGTTTACATTATTGACCGGTAATCCAATGATTTCTCACATGGTCGACTTCAGCTCATTTATTCCCATTGTATAGAATTGTGCCGTCGAGATCGGTGAAGACCTCGGGTTGCATCAACATTTTTCGGTTCACTTTTGACAGTCCATTCAGTTTCTGCCAGTGATGTCATCCACCCTTATATGTTGCAGTGTCAGTACAGCAGCATCTTATATGTTGGCTCCCGAGTTGTGTGATTGTACCATGTGTTCCACCCCTTATGATTTGGTACTTGGAGATTTAGTCACTTTTATGATCAGACATCCAGTTTCAGCATCATTGATCAACTTTCTATATGTGATACTTGGACATTGATTCCGACTTGTACTTCTGGGCCATGCTCAGATGATTCATTGTGTACTTTCAGTTCAGCTATACTTGTATACATTTTTGATCCATTATGTACTTCCTATATGATGTATTTTTTACTGA
>JAXQQM020064991.1:0-63066 GCA_034641835.2 Pinus albicaulis | reverse complement strand
TCCTGTACAAAGGCTCGACAGGTGACTTTAATATTTCAACACTCCCCCTTAAAGTCAGCTACTGGTTTATCCATCATACCCAAACATTTTCTCAAAAATTTAAATTTTTTCTGTGCCAATGGCTTTGTCAAACTATCTGCATATTGCTCCTCTGTTTTATAATGCTGTAAAAAAATTTCTCCATTGTTCACCAATTCTCTGATATAGTGAAACTTTGTGTCTATGTGCTTCGTTCTCTTATGAAACACAAAATTATTTGATAATGCAATAGCTGAGCTATTGTCACAATAAATCACAGTGCCCTTTACCTTTTCTTGGCACA
The DNA here is from genome assembly GCA_034641835.2 of Pinus albicaulis. NCBI lineage: Eukaryota > Viridiplantae > Streptophyta > Pinopsida > Pinales > Pinaceae > Pinus > Pinus albicaulis. The sequence continues at coordinate 62,744 of JAXQQM020064991.1, read as the reverse complement.
AACTTCTCAACATTCTTCTCATCCAAATTGCTTGACACGCTGCTGCTGTAGCTGCCACATATTCTGCCTCCACTGTAGATAATGCTACAATAGGCTGTTTCTTAGAAGCCCATGAAATGGCTCCTGAACCCATATGAAAAACATAACCGGAAGTGCTCTTCCGATCATCTACACTTCCAGCCCAGTCACTGTCAGTGTATCAAACTAATTCTGAATTTTCTGAATTTTCTGAAGCTGTATACAAAATACCAAATCCTTTTGTTCCTTTAACATACCTCAGAATTATCCTTGCTGCTTGCCAATGTGCTTCTTTTGGCTTCTCCATAAATCTGGAAATTAAACTAACAACATGCATAATGTCCGACCTAGTTGCAGTCAAATACATGAGGCTGCCAACTATGCTTTTATACAAACTTGGATCAACATCCTTGCTGTTGTCATCTTTTCTCAACTTCAATCCCATTACTGTGTCAGTAATTGCAGCTTTGCACTCCTGCATATTAAATATTTCTAAAACCTGATTCACATACTTTTCTTGGAATATAAAAATCCCTTTTTCACTTTTCTCTACTTCTATTCCCAAGAAGTATCTCAACAAACCCATGTCAGTCATTTCAAATTCATTTTTCATGACTGTTTTAAAATCTTCAACAAGGTAATCATCATTACCTGTAAAAATTAAATCATCAACATATAAAACAACAATCAACATCTTACCATCCTTTTCTTTGATGTAGAGGGTGGGTTCTCCCTCACACTTTTTAAATCCATTTTCCAGTAGATAGGAATCTATCCTACTGTACCATGCTCTTGGAGCTTGCTTCAGCCCATAAAGAGCTTTCTTCAATTTGCAAACCTTATGCTCTTGGCCTTTCTTCTAATATCTGAGAGGTTGTTCCACATATACCTCTTCCATTAAAACTCCATTTAAAAATGTAGATTTTACATCCATCTGATATATTTTCCATTTGTTTTGTGATGCTATGGACAACACTGCTCTCACTGTTTCCATTCTTGCAACTGGTGCAAAAGTTTCTTCATAATCAATTCCTTGCTTCTGCTTGTATCCCTTGACAACAAGTCTGGCCTTGTGTCTTTCTATCTTTCCTTCAGCATTTCTTTTGGTCTTATAGACCCATTTTACACCAATGACTTCTTTACCTTCTGGGAGATCAACCAACTCCCATGTTTTGTTCTTCTCTATGGCTTTTATTTCATCATCCATAGCTTCTATCCATTTATATCTTTAATAGCATATTCAAAATGAATAGGATCATCAACTTGATAGTACAAAGCAAATAAGGAATTCATACATTCGTTTGCTTCTCCTTGCTCATAAACTTCTCTAAGGCTTCTGAACCTTGTCCCACTTTCACTTGGTGTAGACGTGCTTGATGAAGCACTCAATTCTGCTCCATGTGGTGTTCTTGGAGATGCACTCCCGCTTATTCTCAAGGGTGTTCTCGCTGCTGCTTGAGGTGTCCCTTGCTGTCCTTGTGCTGGTGGAGGTTGTGCTACGAATGGGTTATTAATTTCAACCACATCTCCCTCATCTTCATCATGAGACAAACAACTTTTAACACTTACTGTTTTCTCAATGCTTCCATCCCATGCTTCTTCTTCAATGAATTGCACATCTCTGCTTATTACAAAATTCTTTGTGGATGGGTTATACAATCTGTATCCTTTGGAATCTTCACAGTATCCAAGGAAAATGCACTTCTCCCCCTTACTATCCAACTTCTTTCTCAATTTTTCTGGAATGTGTACATATGCCACACATCCAAAAACTCTCATGCGGGTGACTCCCTGTTTTCTGCCACTCCACGCTTCTTCTAGAACTTTGTTCATCACAGCTTTTGTAGGGCATCTATTTAAAATATACGCAGCACAGTTTGCTACTTCTGCACAATACTCATTTGGAAAATGCTTTGCCTTCAGAATAATTCTCACCATCTTGATTATGGTTCGATTCTTCCTTTCAGCAACTCCATTCTGTTGTGGTGTGTACCTTGTGGTAAACTGCTTGTGTATGCCATTCTCTCTGCAGAAACACAGAAATTCCTTTGAGATATATTCTCCTCCTTTGTCAGTTCTGAGGACTTTAATGTACTGCCCACTTTGTTTCTCTACAAGAGCTTTAAAGTGATAAAATTTCTGAAAACATTCACTCTTATATTTCAGAAAATAAACCCACACTTTTCTTGTGAAGTCATCTATGAAGGTCAGCATGTAGTTGCTGCCTGAAACTGATGTTGTTTGCATCGGCCCACATAAATCTGAATGAATTATTTCTAAGGGTGCTTTTGCCCTTATGCTTTTCCCTGAAGGAAAATTTTCTCTGTGTTGCTTTCCCAAGATGCAGCCTTCACATAGGCTGTCAGGCTTCTCAATCAATGGAAAACCTCTTACCATTCCTTTTCTGTGCAGCAAATTTAATCCTCCGAAATTGAGATGTCCAAATCTCAAGTGCCATAACCAATTTTCATCTTTCTCTTCCTTATGGAAGGCTTCTTGTGTTACAGCTGCTACATTCTTTCCTTTTCCTTTGAAGTCAATGTTGAGCTTGAGCGGAAACATTCAATTGCTGGTCATTTGGATTTCAGCAATAATTTTCTTGCTTGGAGGTATATCTTTTATTGTGCACACATCATCCTTAAACATTACATTGTAACCTTTTTTTATGAGTTGCCCAATGCTAAAAAGATTACATTTCAGACCTGAAACATAATACACATCAGGAACAAATTTCTGATCCCCACTCCTTGCTCGAATACTAACTCTGCCTTTTCCTTTGACAAAGATCTTAGTATCAGTCCCTGTGGTCACTTCAAATTTTATTTCTTCATCTAGATTGGCAAACATTGCTTTTCTGTCAGTCATATGATTACTACATCCAGAATCTAAGAACCAAACATTATCTTCTCTATTTTGTGCTACATTACATGCTAATAGCACATTACTTGGGTTCTTTTCTTCTTTTTCTACATTAGCATTTTGCTTATTTTTCATGTCATTTTGCTTCTTTCTACATTCATTGGCATAGTGCCCATATTTCTTGCAATAATGACATTGGACATTGGATTTGTCATACCTTTGTCCATGATCATGTTGGTGTTGATGTACACCTTGCTGGCTGTTGCATTGGCCGTGGCTCTGACTTTGACTGTTGCTCCTTCCATATGAATGTGTGGCATGGATGTTCTTCCACTCTGCTCAAGCCGCTTTTCCTCTTCCTTTTGCCTTGACCTCTTCCTCTTCCCGAAGGCATCCGGGTCTTGAAGGCGTGCTCAAGAGATGAGTGTTCATCTCTGCTCAATCTCTATTCATGAGTTATCAGTGAGGCATGAAGTTCATCCACTGTGAACTATGAGAGATCTTTGGTCTCTTCTATGGTGGTAACAATTACATCAAACTTTCAGGGTAAGCATCTCAAAAGTTTCTCCACGATTCTTCTTTCTTCAAGAGTTTCTCCATGGGATCTTATCTAATTTACAATCCCAATCACATGTGTAAAAAATGTGTCAACATTGTCTGACTCTTTCATGCAAAGAGTTTCAAAATATCTTCTCAACAACTGAAGCTTTGTTGTCTTAACTTTTTCCATACCTTGATAGGCTATTTTCAGATTTTACCATGCCTCCTTGGATCTCTTAGCTGCTGCTATCCTTGGAAACACACTCTCATTTACTGCTTGATACAAATAGAAGAGGGCCTTAGCATCCTTCTTTCTATTGTTCTTCAGTAAATCCTTCTCTGCTTGAGTTAAGGCATTAAAAGCCTGCTCATCAGCTGGTTCAATGAAACCATCTTCTACAAACTCCCATAAGTCTTGTGAAACAAATAGGGCTTTCATGGTAATGGCCCAATAATCATAGTTCTTTCCATTAAATTGTGAAGCTCAACATTTCATTGTCATTCAAAGACTGTCCTACTATTGCTTCTTAAGTTGAACTCGAACTTAAATAAAAAGGTCTTCCTTTTCTCAAAAGAAAACTTTAAGACAAGAATAACAATTGCTATCTTGAGAAATACCTCGAACTTGACTTCAACAAAGCCACTGCTGGGAGAAAACACTGCAACAAGTCTTCTTCTTCTTCAGCTTCTTTGAATCCTTCAAAGAGCCTGAACTAGATCCGATACCATGTTGGAATTTTTGGGAATTCCAAACAAACAGTGGAGAGAACAAACTCTCCTCTACAACACATAGAAGTTTAAAACAACTCTCTGTCTCTCTCAAAACGCACAAAACAGTGCTGTAATGATCCTACCGTGTTGTCTTTGCCTGCGGGCTCACACAGCATTTTCAATAACAATACATTACATTGCCTTGGCTCTCGGGGCTTTTCTCCTTTTATAATGTATATGAATAAAATACGCAACAATAATAAAAGCATTACAAAGAAAATCTTTAAAATATAAACTTGACATTAATACATTTATTATTTGGGACCATACCCACCACTATTTTCTATTTATGTATATGAATATGAATAATAAAACCATATTTACATGAGATGATATGATCGTACACCTAATATTTAACTTTGCGATGACACATGGTGTAACATATAATGTATACTAGACTGCACATAGCATATCGTGACATTGTAATAAATTAACTCATATGTATTATTAATATTTACATATACATTATATGCTTAATAATTTTTACACTTTTTAGATTTCCACATCAACATGACCTTTTAATTAATTTAACTACATTCTCATGATCTCACTAGTTATAGGAACTGCCTGCACCTTCCAGCTTGCAGTGACTTCACTGTCACTTATAAGACTCATTCCTTTTAGGCCATGATACTAGTTCAATTTGATCTGCCTTCTCTTTAATTAGAATCATCTGACAAATTAGTCACTTATAATTTCCCTCATTTATATAATGAATTTTCTATTATACCTGGAGTGTGTCATCATGTTTAATTTTTCCATCTTTTAATAGTATTACACAAATTAACTTCTGTCACCAATGTCGTTTTATTTTGTCTTTTTATTTTCCTGCCATAGCCATGAAAGACCTGAATATTTAAGTAAATTGTAATTGCTCCATAAACTGAGATAAGTATAATGGCTATGATGAAAATGAAATAAATCAAATTATTATTACTGAATATGGTTAATTGTTAAAAAGCAACCAAATCATATAATAAATACAAAGTATACTGAATTATTATTGTATGATTAGCTTCATATCAACAAACTAGATTACCAAGGATAAAACTGAGACTGTTAGAAGACTTTCATCGTTTAATGTGAATGAACTGCAATATAGTATGATATGATAATGAAATTTAAAATAGACCAGCAGTTAATAAAACTGAAAACTGTTAATGTCAGCTTATGTTGACACCTAATAAGTTCAACCATAAACTTTAGAACCAAGTTGAAAGAATAGAGAAATATTTAGATTAGAAGATATGTTCATGAAATTAACAAAGTCAATTTATCCCTCCAATCATAATTTTTAAGAATTCAAAATTGGTACACGTGTTTTATAATTTGATTTTTATTAGACAAGATTACATTCAATTGGTCAAGGATTTTTGTTTATTAGCGATGAAGATGATTTAAATATTTTCGATTCGAAAAGATTACATCCACCACGTCTGGTTTTTTGTATATGGTCATATCTAATACATCGACATTTTTTTGTTTAAGTTATTTGACAAAATTACTAAGTAAATTTTTATTATTCAAGTTGATTTTCAATTTTAATATTTTAATTAAAAATTGCAATTTTTTAACATTTTAATAACAAAAAAGTTGGTTTTTTTAATTACAAAATGCATAGTGGTTTGTCTTTTTTTATTATTAGGTGGTGGGGGTTATTGAACAAAACAGAGTTTTTTTAACTTCAAAATTATCAAAGTTTATTTATTTCAAAAATTGTAAAATGATTTTGTCTTAAGGTATATTGCTTAATAATGCATCAGAGATCGAAAATTGAAAAATCAAATCAAAAATACAAAGAGGATGATTCGAAGTCTCATTCTTTCAATTGTCATACGGATTCTTTAATACTCTTAGAGAGAATGGTTTTATGAGACCAAAATAACCTTTTGCAATGTGTTCTAGACACACCTACCCATGCTACAAAATTCAGAGAAGAAGTTCACTTAAGAATATGACCTCCTAGCTCCCCATTATCATCCAACAAAACTCTCCCAAAAAATTCCACATTTCTAATAGTCATCCATTATATACATCTATTGTCTTGTCTAACCTATTGTAGCGGTTACATCCACTCCTCCAAAATTTTCCTTTGCTTAGATTTTGGAGTCTAACCTTCTTTTCATGTAAGAGCCATTCGTACTTTACTGTGTATTCATTCTTTTTATTGATGTTTTCTATCTTTATCTACAAATGTCTACTTTTTCACTTAGCTATTTTTCTAAGTCACAAGCTAACCTTTCTATGTTCAGTTCAATGTTTAATTATGGCTTGCCTAAAACCTGCGTAATTCATGAGGTAAGCAACTTACAGTAATTGGAATTTCACTCATGATCAGCAGTCGTACCTGAGTTTTAAACTGGTAGTCATGACACAGCCCAACATTTCCAGCTCAAACTCAACCTTAAATTAAAGCCAGAAATCGTTAGTGTTTCAGCTGAAAAGCTGTTTGGCCCAAATTCTGTATAATTCTTTCAGAGTTCATAAAGTTGTTCTGTAAAAGGAGAAATTTTGAAGAAGAAAAGAATCCCTAAAATTTAGGGATCAGCTAGTAATCTTACAGGCTACGGTCGTTTTTTAAAATTGCTCATGCTCGTTTCTAGATTTTTGGCATGCGCATCATAAACCCTAATTTTTCAAATATGTTAATCAGCACCAGAGCTCATTTTAACACTCAATCTTATCTTTATCATTCCCTAGGAGATCAAGGAACCTTCTATGCGATCATTGTCTTTTCGGTGAGTTCTTACATTTATCGCTATTACTTTTTGTCGTTCAACAGTGTTAGTAGTACTTTGCTTGTTTCTTTGCATGTGCTGATGGATTTTAATTTTCTTTATTTTTGGAAGTTGTTGTTTCAAGTTACTGCAGTTTTTGGCCAAGTTTCCCATCGTGCTTTTCATTTTTCACCCATGGTCGTTGTTGCGATTTACCTCCTGCTCTAGTTGTCCTACTTATCAGTTTCAACACATGATTTATTCGGAACATTTATATTTAATGACATGAAACCTGGCGTATCACTATATTTTCGTATCCCTCGTTTTTCTACACTTCCTCGACATATCCGCTATTTCTCGTCGATTCTCGCTCTTGCTTAGTCGGCACCCAATATGGAGGTTTGTTGAACTTGGCCTCCTGAATCGTAGGCGACAGACAGTCGTTCAATCGCGTATTGCGTAGTTCAGGCTTCAGTTCGTATCTCGGCCATCGTACACTGCAGAATGCGCTCCCACTACCACCAAAGAACCACGCATTGCACAATCCTTGCCCTTGGTGCTTGACCTCGATCGTTGGGACCACGCGTTCAATTTCTGCAGCGGCACCCTCTTCTCAGCAAATGCCAGTCACTTCCACCGCATGCTTGGCTCGCTGCGTCTCAGCGTTTTTCGTAAAATCGATGTTTTCTTGCTATGAGCGCCTTTCTGCCCTAAAGGTACAGTTGCTGAGCATTCTGTCACTATTGTTACAATGGCACTTGGAGATATTCTCAAAAGAAACTATCGAAAGAAGTATTTAAAGTAGTTGAGAAAGCTCTGCTTAACTTGCCGTATTTATGGACAATTGTTTGTAGAAAAGGGATCCAAACTCACATAGCAAAAAATTAATAAAATTTCACAAAATAATTTTAGGAAAATTTAGAGGACTGCTAGGATTATCTCAAAGGCCACAACAAAGAATGTATAGGGTTGGCACATACCCCGCTCCATGTGCGGATGTGACTGTTCGGTTTGTTCCGGCCACACCTACGAGAGACCATGACATTGAGCAACACCATGGGACAAAAGCTTGCTACATTTATGGCAACAGATTTTCATGGTTGTACTGTCTCTCAGTAGTGAAGATCACATACCTGCTATTTTATGCCACCCACAAATGAAGTGAGACATTTAAGGGACATTGCCAAGAGTTGAAGGGAGCCATCAAGCGCATGAACACCTGCACCAACACAAAGGAAGACAACGTTACTCGGGACCTTACCAACTTTTTAAACTTATATGTCCAACTTAGCATGTAGAGACGATGGTGTGGCTATCTTAGCTGAGCTGGTAAGAACTACGTGTGTCGTTCGGTCCAGCCAGACCTTTTGGCTCATCACCCAAGAGCTCGGGATCCTCCAGACAAGAACAAGCGCAGATTCTATATGTTTTTACATGTACTTGTATTTATATGTACAACAAAATTAGTTTCCCACATGAACTAGATGTGGACACCTAGTAGAAATTATCGTGTACATTTGACCGGTAAAGTTGCTTTGACTGCGGTGCCCATAGAGGAGTTATGGAGAAGCGAACCCATCACTTCATTATCCCGCCTACGTACCTATCTTTCTGTGAGGACCAACCTTTCATGTCGGGTTGTGGGAAACGGCGGAGGCGAGTACCGCAGACCGTATTGGTTCGTTTTACCTGACAAGCTATCAGATTAGATATTCGTGGACATAAGCCACAGCATATTTTATCGACATGCCACCAACAAACTTCTTTCATACAAGAGGTATCTTACCACATCAACAGAAGAACATACACCACACAAGATGGCATGGCACCATGGCCCACCTGCTCTCAGTGCAGTATATCAAAGAAGATCAAGAACCTAAAAGTTGGCAACGTAACCTAATCTACATATTAAGTTTTAACCAGACAAGACTTCAAATTTGTATGATCCGAGGTAATTCATAAGGACCATGATGTATGAATCCACTTGTTGGGCCTCAAATAGTCCCTATTCTCACTCCATTATTTACCAATACCTTCACATTACTTCATATTACCTTCATGTCACCTTCATTCCACCTACATCATTACATTTACCTCACTGTCAATATGATTATGCTTTTCCAAAGTTTATTAATTCTTAACATTTTTAAGTGGATTTGTGGTTAAAACTTAGAAAATAACATGCTTATACTTACACTTAAAAATTAGAATGATTTTGTTGACATGTAGGTACAAAAGAAGCTTCCCAGGTACCTCAGTTGCACTCATGTTCAAATCTGAATTTGAGGAGACTGGTGGACCTTGAGGACCATGGAGGAGTAGGGTTATGTGTCACCATTGGTTGAGAACATGCGGGTCAAAGGAGGAATATAATTTACATTTATGAGTTTGTTATCATAGCTGGTATAAATAGGAGTACATTTCATTTGTAATCTTAATCTTCTCTGCTCATTTTGTAATCTTAAATATCTTTATAGAAGTTGGTAGTGAGAAAGCATTTTGGAGAACCAACAATAATAAATTGCACTTAATTGATGATAAAATAAGATGAGCTTCTTTGATCCTTCATATTTGACTTTTTCTTTGGTGTGCTTGTGAATCCTTGAAGGATCTCATTGCCTAGCAAGTACTCTTTTTATTTTAGTAAGCTTATTTTATTGTTGTTTTCAGAATTTCATTAGATTAAATTAGGTTCATATGTTTGGAATATTAACGAATGATCTTTTGTAAGAAAGTAATAATGTTTCTTCAATGAATCTTGATTTGTTATTTAAATGTTTGATTTCATTAATTTAAGTTTCCATTTACATGCTTGAGATATAAATGAATAGTTCCCTGTAAGAGAGTTTTTAATATTTCAAGCAATTAACCCATCAGGTTTAAGTGCTTTAATTTTCATTATTTTAAATAGTTTTTTATTAAGATGATTATAAGAATAATGAACACTGTAGGGAGCCTTAATATTTCTTACACTCTTCATCACAATGTCTTTATCTCATTTTATTTAAATAACGAAATAGTAGTGTTGGAGATCCTAATGAACAACCCTATAAAGGAGCTTTTGCATTTCTTCACCTAGCTTAGTTTATTTTGTCTCTAAGTTCATATATACTGGATGATCTTAAGTTTACTTACCTGGATTGATAGTAAAATGAAACTCTAATTTGCATCCGCATTTTAGACCAAACATTTTGGATGGCCATTGCTTAGGAGGATGATTTCTGAGATAGACTTAGGTGTTTATTTTTATTATAATTTCTTTTTATGACTAACTTAGAAAACTGTGACAGTAGGATTCTGTAAGTGAGTTCAAGTTGAGATTTTTGGTTTTTCTTTTGTATTTATGTTGTTTCAAATTTAGTTTAAAAAACAAACTTCCTATTTCCTTAATAACCTACTCATGTATGAGAAATTTGAAGATGTTGCAGTACTTTTTGGAGAGCAAGGATAATATCAAAGACTAGTTTCAAAAGAACTTTGCACCAAATTCATGATCAAATAAAGTACTAAGACCAAAAATAATTAGGTAAAAATTTAAATTTTGATGTGAGAATTTTGAATTTTTAGTCCGTATATGGCTTTCACCAAGCATTTTTTTACTTAGAAATAAGAATTTTTTCACAAGTTAGATAGAATAAATTAGGAAATAAAACGAACTTGTAGAATTTTTAGTCTTTGTTTTCTAAAAATAAAAATAAAAAATCATCATAACACTTATGGCGCAATAGCTATTTTACTCCATCTACCAACCTTGGTAATAAAAACTGTTCAAGAAATTCAGTATGCTTTTCTGCGCTTCGAACGTACTGTGAAGACCGTAAACGCAATAAATTATTTAAAAAATAATTTAAAAAATTGTTGAAATTTAATACAGACCACTACGATCGTTTGAGTCATAATAATAATAAAACTTCTCTTTGGTAGCAGTTCGTTCCGTTAATGACGGATTTATTCTACAATTTCTTGAAAGAGATCCTATTTGAGTCATCGATTTCAAAATTTTATTGAATATTTAGTTGTCAAAAAGATGCGCAGGACAAACATTGCATAATCACCCATTTCCTTCTCGAAACATATCTGTGCCATGTTTCCTATTTAGGTAGAAGTTTTACTCTCTATTAAAAATGATGGTGCATCTGCCGTATCCTAAGTGAGAAAAGTAAAACTATATCTCATAGCAATAAATGACAAACACTGCTGTAGCATCACCAATAAATTTTTTCAAATTCGGCATTGGCAAAGCCCATATGGTGGCAGCCTAATTACTTTTGATATTCTTGGTAGAAGGCCAAATCACAGACATTGGAACAAGGTGCATAATCACTTTAATATGTAAATTGATTAAGGTGACATGGAATAGAGGACAATGTTAGTTTGGTCAGCATTGGTCAGTAAAACATTTTTGTAATGCTTATGATATGACATGTGTCAAAACATTCAAATAGCACTAAAAGAAACTATGATATGGAATCATGTTAAGAGATCATAACCACATATCTTTCTCATATGATTTAGCTCAGATGAATGTTTTGAAAGCATCTTTGTAGGAATAGCACCTTTTCAATTATTGGTGGTACAGAAATACCTATCCACAAGAGTAAATCAAATGAAAAATCATTATTACTATTCTAGGAATTTCCTTATAGTTGAAAGTCAAACTATCCTATCAGAAGTCAAACAAACCTCGTTATTGAAAGTATTTGCCGTGCTTAAAGAGGCGCTTTTAGATACCCATGAGAGAGATTTTGTTTTAGCCACATATGTGGATTCTTCCATATGTCATTGCTTATCCATGTTGAAAGGACCGTGGAGAGGCGTTTCCTTGGTTCTATATGGCCCCTCCTTATAAGACTTGATCACTAGTGTTTAAAATGCGGTGGGAAGCGAGATCCGCCTTGCTCATTTGGTGTGTGTGTGTAATCGTTACATGAAGGAGGGTGAATAGTGGGGGTAAAACAACGATCTCTCAAAAGTCGTACTCCCTACCTATCGTAAGGATGTGTGGCCTATGATGACTCGTATGGCCGGTGGGGAGGTGCGTATCAACGAGAAAGGCGTTGCATGACACTTTTGCCACAAAAGGTATCCGGGTACACGGCGGATTCTCTACTGTAAATATTGCATTTGCTGATCGGCTGATGGAGGCAAGATACGTACTGCGATTGGTTCACTATTATTATGCCCTCACTTCGAGTCCAAAGTGAGGGGTGGGTGATGGTGCCTACTTGTTCATGTTCGGCATTTCGAGGGTTTTTGTTGTTCCCAGGCTACCATCCGAGGTCGGGGGTCTTAGCCTTGTCTCCACAAGCCTTCATTTTTCAAACTCCAAGCCATCTCATTTTTTTTTAAAGGCTTGTTTTTATTCGTTAACAGCCCTCGTTCCGTGTCGCTACACACGTGACAAATGAGATTATGTCCGTACGTTGACATATGTAGTAAAACAAGCATGCGAATACCTTTGCGTGGAACATTGCAGCGTGGCTTCCGGTACCTTTCATTGTTCTCGAGTACACGTGGCAGAGTCGGAAACCGACAGGGAGGAACACTGTTTAAAGGCAAGGATAACGTACTCATTTTTGTTAGATCTTTCACACTGTCATTTGTAGAACGACCTTATTTATTATTTTCACCGATTGTAACATTCCTTGCGCTTTATAAGACTTAGCTTGGTAAACATCAAACCTATTGTCAGTTAAAGGTGATATTTGTCACTTAAGGCGGTGTAGAGAGGATACATGACCGTAGTTTACAGAAGGGGTTTAAATTTTTAGAAATATTATAAAGGTATTTCTAAAACACTGGTAAGTATCCTCGCTATATCCATTTTGTAAATCTGTGCCGATCATTGCATTCCACGAGGCTCGCTTTTCTAAAAATTCAAGGCCTTCATTAATCACTGCTCTATTCAGGTAAATTCAACAATCATAGCATCCCAAGAAATCGCCGCATCCAAGAACCGCCTAACCTACTATTCTCGCTTTTCTATTATTCCGCCTACTTTTCAACTACTGATATTTTGCAACCCAATAATAGATTAATTTGTTTCTATTTTTCGATTTGTTTCACGCAGGGTTATGGTGTGAACCAAGATCGTTAGAACTGCATTTTGAGGGTTCTGTGTCCTTCGAATTCTAAGGTGACATGATATTTTACCACAAATATTGACCACTGTTGTTGCTTCCGTGCTAGCTTCAAATTGACCCTCTTATTTTTCTTCACTACAATCTTTGACCTTTCCGTCTTTTTTATTAGAGACATGAAGTTGCAGACTGGATCGTTCTCGATTTTTTGAAATCACATTGTGTTCGCTTCACCGTACGTGGAATTCGTACGACTCGTATCCTCTTATATTTTCATTTCTCCGTCATTATCATGGATAACTCACCGCCATGCACTTATATCCCACCGTTCACAAAATTTATTCAGAGCTCTTAAATCACTGGGTGATTAGCAAGTTGAATTTCTAACAAAAATTTTTAACACTTCAAATTATCAAAGACAAGAAAGAATTTTAATTAAAGAGACTGGTATTTATGTCTAAATAGACCATGTCCAACTAACTGTCATATGCTAGGATATGTAGTATATCGTGGACCTTATGACAAAAAGGTCAAAGCAACAATTTAAAATATTCAAACACTAATTTCTATGTGAGTTCAAGGGGACTTAGATAGCCGAAGAGGAGAACTAAAAGAAAATAATGGAGAATGTATTTACGTTCGAGATCAACCATGCCGCTTTTTATTACCTAACCGGAACATATTGAATTTATTGTTTGAGGAAAGGATAGGTTACATTATTTTGATACATCATATCGATAAAGCATATTGAGCTCTTTTCCACCGTATTTTGTTACATATCTTTGTATGTGTAAAAATTGAATGTCGATTTTTGAGTCGAAACAATGAGTTATAGCTTGTAAACAAGAGAGGAACGAAACAGTTAATCAACAAATCGAATGAAAATATTGCCTTCGTAAGTAACGTGTTTTATGCGCATACACGCAGAAGAATTGTGATTATCGATGAGTAATGTATAGATAACAACAAGATGGTAAAAGGGCAGAAATTATAACACGACGAAACTTTTGCGAAACACATCATTAGGAATTTTTGCAAATACAAGTTCGATAACGATGTGAATTAATCATTTACGGTAAATCATGAAACAATTTCCCACCGTGGTCGTGATTTACATAATTGCAATTAAAATTGGGATTTTATTTACAAAAAGTTGCATAATATGGGAATTAATTATACTCATTTTATATTTGAAAATGGATTTAAAAAAAAAATCATAAAATTGGGCTAACTTACATACCTGATTTTATTTAAATCGTTTAACATGCTTAATTTTTTAAAGTTAAACCAAGTAGAAATCGATCACTTTTGTTGACATATTTATGTTTTTGTGAATTCCAAGTGTTTTCAGATTTAAGATGATCAAATGGATTATTAAAGAAACTAATTGTAAACAATTATTCTTCACAAATATTCAATTTCATGAGAAATTTCTAAAGAAAATTCCATGAACATAAACTACCTATAAAATTACAAATTTCAAATTTCTTTAATAGTTTAATGGTTTGACATGTTGTGCTTTACGTATTAGAAAATTCAAAGAGTCAGGTTTGTTCTAAAATGTCCAAGGATGGTGAATACCATCTATACTCGGACCCCAAGTCCACAGCGTTGGTCAACGTCATAGTCAAACTCAACTATTTTAGCGTTAAAACCAATTAAGGCGATATTTCATGGCATATTTTTAAGAGTTTGCATACCATAATTATTTTTTTTTTTCTTCAACAAGACCTATTATCCATTTTCTATTACCCACATACATTTTAATACATTTGCTTCAATCCCAACCTCTGCTCAATAAAACTAACGAGCTCATCTACAAGCTTTTTGTCCACTTTACATATCTATTGTCATTGTATTTTTCCACATCAAAATAAAACTTTGCTTCCATACCTCATAGAGTTCATAGTCCTTGAGTCTAAATATTTTTCAAAACACTTGAAGTTTAAATGCCTTAAGGGCAGTTACCAAAGCCTGATAAACAAGGTAAATACATCAATGTCCCCTGTTCATTTGATCTTCTAATTATTCAAGCAACAACAAATCTATCTACACTTAGAAAGATGTTCAAAGTATCTGACTTCATCCACATTAAAGATGTGAGTTTTGCATGACTAGTGGCATCCATCAACGGCCACTAATAATCACAACCGAGACCAAATATTTATTCAAAGTATGACAAGAATCAGCCAATGACTGTGAGAAGACCTGAAGACCAATCATTTTGTAGTGTTAAGAGAACTAATTACTATTACTTTTGGCCACAAATGACTTGAAGAAATCAACAAATAAGGCTAGGGGAGGAATTCCAACTTTATACCTTCCAAGTTTTAAGGTTTTCAACCGTATTCAACAGTGATTCTCAACATTCAACATAAGATCCAACAACAGATTAGCAATAGACAAGAACAATAAAGATTCATTTTTTCAATTTTGACCACTATTTTTACAACCATAAAGAAGACTATGAATGTATCACAGCCTACATGCACAATTTCATCCATATTTTTGAAAGGGTAAGTTAAGGTATGATATTTTAACTTTAACTATCAATTCTTTAGTGTTAGAATGATAATTTTTAAAAACTTACCTTTTCATTTTTAAGAAATTTCAAACCATCAGCTGAGGGTGAATATATCTGCATTCATATACATGTACATTCATATAACATTCAAATATCTATATCGTATCTAAAGCTCTAAGTATAATTTCAAAATATATCGCTCATTACATCATCATGATATATAAATACTTTGTAGAAAGTATTTAAAAGTTAATTGGATGCCAACACAACTGCGAGCCAGAGACAAGAACGAACTATGATGCATTCCAAAATACTCGAAAATAAAAATCATATTATCAATATACAAAGATTCATACATTAAAATTGAATGCAACAAACAAAATATGGTTGAAACACAAGAACCAACTAAGTTACAGCTCATCAAAAACACTTTGCAAAGTCCTAAGTAATGATATCATGTAGTTTAAGCCAAAGCTTCATATCAAAAGGTAATGTAAATATATCGTATGATATGCGAATACCTTCGGTTTTGGGTATGTTACCTTAAAATACCTTATTCTCACCTACATAATTCACTAATACCTTTCAATATTACTTCATATTACCTTCATGTCACCTTCTATTCCACTCTAACATCATAATATTTACTCTATCATTGTTACAACTATGTTTTTCCAAAAAAGCTTATTAATTTTTAATATTTTTAAGTGATTTCAGTATAAACTAGAAAACACATATGTATACTTATACCTAACAATTAGAATGATTTTGTTGACATGTGAAGGTGAAGGAAGATGCTTTCCTAGGTACCTGTTGGCACTCTCATTCAAATTGAATTTGAGGAGACCGTGAGATAGGGGTTATGTCGCCATTGGTTGAGAAATATGTGGGGTCAAAAGGAGGAAATAGGGATTTATACTATGAGTTTATTATCATAGATTTTGTATAGATAAAGATGTTATCTCCTTAATTTTGCAATTCCCATTTGTAATCTTAATTCCTCTTCTCTTTCATTTTGTAATATTAGTATCTTATAGGTTGGTAGGAGAGAAGTTAAGATTGGAGAATCATTGTAATGGTTGTAATTGCAATTTGAAATTGATGATAAATAAAGATGGAGCTTCTTTGATCCTCTACATTTGACTTTTCTTTTGGCGTGCTTAAGAATCTCAAGGATTCTAATGTTTAGCAAGTCCACTCTTTATTTTAGTAAGATTATTTTATATTGTTTGAATTCTATTAGATTAAAATTATTAGGTTCATATGTTTTCTGAATATTAACGAATGACCTTCAGAAGAAAAATAATAATGTGTCCTTTCAATGAATCGTATTTTTATTTAAATGTTTGATTCTCATTAGCTTCAAGTTTTATTTATATGCTTGAGATATAAAATGAATAGTCTTTGTAAGAGAGCTTAAATATCACAAATCAACTAAATTAGGTTTAAGTGCTTTAATTTCATTAGTTTAAACAGTTTGTTGATTAATATGATTAGGCTGATACGCACATTTTGGGAGGAGCTTCTTAACATTTTCTACACTTACTTGGCAATGCTTAGATTTCGCTTTGATTAAATAACTAAATAGGTATTGGAGATCCTAACAACAACCTCCCCGTAAGGGAGTCATACTTTTTCACCTAGCTTAGTTTAGTTTGTCTCTAAGTCTATATATATTGGATGATCCTCAAATTTTACTTACCTTAGATTAATAGTAAATGAAACTCTAATTTGCCACCGTATTTTAGACCAAACACTACAAGCAAGGAAAAGGGCATACCAAGGTCAAGGAGGAACGGCGAAGAATTGGTTATAACCCTGAAACCCATGAGCCAATCAAGAGTAGTTAGAATTTTGAATTTTTCTCGCAGGGGACAGTAGCTTTAAGAGACATCAACAAAGACAACAACTGGATATAGATAAGGAAAGATAAGGTTATTACAGCAAAGGAGGAAAAAATTGGAAGACGAAAGAAATATCTTGTCATTCAACAAGAAACTTGGAAATAGAAGAAAATAAGAGGAAAAAGGAAGTAAACATATATCGGAGAAAGAGATAGAAGCAAGCTAAGAGCGGCAAATAAGAACAAGCTAAGGGGAAGAACGCAGATAAGAAGAAGAGAACAAGAGGAGAAGCATAAGCAGGACAAGAAGGAAGGTATGTCGAAGAAAGAGATGACACCCACATAGGTTGAAGAGAAGGCAATAACATCATCTAGCATGAGAAGGAGTAAGTGAACAGAAGGGCAGATTTTGTGAGTTTTTCTCAAGATATTGAGGAGTTGTCGACATAAATGGAGTTGGGACCGGAGTCGGAGATGAAGATGGACCCACTCCTAGTGCACCGTAGGTCATCGTTCGTACCCATCACCTTCAAACATGTACCTGTGCCTTAGCGAGGAAGAGAGCATTTCTTTGATGATGACACGGTAATGGATGTGTACAATCAATCATTTGATGAACTCTGTAAGGAATATTTTACAAGCGTGAAGAAAGAACCCCTTTGGATGATCATGCACCTATCGCATTTATGGAGATAGGCGTTAACAGTGCAGACACTAAGAATTCAAATGCCCATCACGATAATCACGCCCTTCATAGCAATATCTAATACTCAAATGTTTGGTGGCTTAGAACAAGTGTTTGTCACATTACATAGGCGCTGTGAAAGAGAATGAACAACTCTGCGTAGCAATGCACCTTCCTACACAGTTCACCTAGAGGAGGAAGAGAAGTGATATTTTTTGAAGTATCCACACCCTGAGACACTATGGAGATCTTATGAGGAGTTGTGGACCATGCATAAGCAACTTGATCGCTATATGCACACAAAGGAAAGAAGCAAAGAGTTTGTCAAGACCCCAAGAATGCATGGCGCTCATCACCACCGGGCAGAGGAAAGCATATGAAGAAAAGAGACCGAGCACCGTGGAAGAAGACAAGGAAGGTAGAGAGATGGAGAAAGCAAGAGTTTGATGTTGATCTAGAAATAAAAGCATCTCGCTCATTCATTGGAAACATTCAAGCCTTATGGCGATTGATACAGGTGTAGCTGATTTTCATAAGAGAACCCACCGTATCCATCAATTAGCACACCTACCGAGACTAAACTCAAACGACAAGTCTAGCGCGAGATTGACGGAAGATTACAGAGTACCGTATAGATGGCCACCTGCGTATTTACCTTCTTAGAGGTGAACATAAAAACTTGCATACCTGTTAATTTATTCTCGATCATATCATAACAATCGCTTCTGGCCGATTGAGAAAAAGGTTGAAACCGTCCCAAGTCATTATACCTTTATCTCTATGGAAGCAAGAGTCTACTCTCAACCTAACATTATCTCATACTAGAAATACCATCGCATGAAGACCAAGATTGGAGGAGAGCATGACCGAGAGACAAATTAGAAGTTGCCTCCGGCTTGAGTTCACCCTAAACTCAACACTGAAAGAACAAGCTAGTATTGTTAGTCGCGAAGTTGTTTCACCCTATTTTGTCTTATATAAGGCGATGGAAATGTAGCCTCTATTATTTGTAATTATTGTAGTGCTGGAAAATTCTGGCGTCCTTATTGAATATGAAGAGTCATATGTAATGAGTTGAAGAGCCATATGAGATTCCAAGAGTTGTAAAAGGGCGGCGATAGCCACCTCTTTGTTATAAATATATCCCCATAACTCTTGGGAAGAGTAGATATTGGGAGCCTTAAAGAGCTCGCTTATCCACAGTATAGAGGGATTATACTTGTTTGGAGGACAGTGTTGTAGACTCATATCCACTATTGGGGATAGGGGCTTTTGTCAAATGTTGTATGTGATTGAACTATCACTTTAATAAAACTTAGAGTCACACCTTTCATGCACATACTATGAATACAATAGGACTATTTTGTTGTATTTGTGATGTACGTTAAATTATATGCTTATGAACTATTTCTTTTTTCATTTGTATGGACCTTTTTGGATGTGTTTTTGATGTAATAATCCATCTCCTTAACTTGTGGGATTACCCTCGTTTTTTAACTATGGTGATGCTTCTTCTCATGTGTTCCTTCTAAGTTTTGCACTATTGCTACGTTCTAAGGGGCACATTTTTATTTTCCCTTCAAAAGTTGAACGACCATACGTTGCACTCACCGTAGGGTCACATGTGTTCTCATCAAGAGCCGTGCACCACCGTTAGTCCTTCCTTTCAAACCACAGTAGACTATTAACACCCCACTATTGGGACCCTACTCCAAACAATGTGAGGTCGATTTGGGACTTCATATCGGGAGGTCTCTTGAATGTTGGTGGGTTTAGCCTCCTGCCAACATGCCTAAAGATGGTGTCAAACATCACAAACTCAATTGGAAATTTCTGCTACTATCATAGTGTCAAAGGAATCCTAATTCACCAAAATTTCTTTTTCCCTCGATGATCTCACATTCGATGATGGGTTTGTAAATACAAGAGCCTCGATGATGTTCATGTACCAATAATTTCTATAATTCACCATATTCTCATAATAGATTTGTCAGAACCAAATTTTGCCTACTTTGCATTTCATCAACCAACTTGTATGTTGAAAAATAACTGTACAAGAGGTATTCAAAATTGAGAGGAACAAAGTGTATAGGAAGTTTGACAAAGGTCGGGGGAGTGTTGTAGTGCTTAGAGGTTAGACCATGAAACTTGGTGTAATGATGAGTTAAAGAATAAAAATTTCTAATAAAAAAGGAAGAAAAGTTCACCAAAATAGAAAGAGGAAAGAGTTACATGAAGGAAACTGAAGGACAAAGAGATTAAAACTAATGGAACTAAATCGGAGGCTAGAGAGAAAATATTTCTAAAAACAAAATAGTTGATATAACAAACAAACATGAAAATGATTTAGGATAGTAACCACCTTTTTACACTCTTTACATGCAATAAAATGAAATGTGGGAGCTAAAGGTTTTGAGTAGCTACAAATCAATCAATCATGACATGTACTATGACACATCAGTATGCAAGACTTCACCTTGTGTTAGATGAGCAACCAATGTATACAGATGACAAATGATTTATATTGGAAGATTAAGAGACAAGATAAGCTCCCATTACATTTCTGTACTCCACTATCCAATCACTATGATTTCCACAATGATAGTGTTAAATGGGGCTTCAACACCACAATTCACCCTAGCATGATTTCCATATGTGAGGGAACTTATCCATGTTCGTATTTCATGGAAGTGTATTTGTGTTGTTGTGTGAGCGTTGTTGCACCATATCCACCTTCGTTACTGTTGTGTTTTTTGAATTAGTTGCATTACAAGCCTGCCCTCGTTAGCATCCTTCCTCGATTCAATAATAAAATGTAACATAAGGATTTTGAACAAGACATATTAATTGCAGATTACAATTAATTTCTACATATTATGGAAAATTAATTGAAACTCAACACAATAAATATTATATTTTTTATATTACTCATTTTATAAGTTGCATTAAGGTGTACAATACTAGTTTTAAAATTTGTGGGTTCTAGAATCGTAAATTTTTGAAAAACAAATATTTCCCCACCTACACAAGACAAACATACTAGATATGTAATACATTAATATAAAACACCTACTATAATATATATAAATGTTTTAAATATATAATAAAATTGAAAATATATATGATTAAATATATAAAACTTTCTAGATATATATTAAGATAAAAACATATATATATATTAAGATTGGTGTGTATATATATTTATCGATTGAATATAATTTGTTAAATTGTCTATGGTTAAGACTATATGCGTCACACATAAGAGGCTATAGGTTTAAATCTAGAAGGAGGCTTTGTACTGTGCTCATTTTTTTACATTTAATACTTTTTCCATGCCTTTACTTTATTATCATAGTTATTATTATTACTTATATATTTGAGATGTCCAATCCTCTTAAACATACAATGGAAGAGGCAAATTAATAAACTCTTTTTTCAGACGAAGAGTACATTTACAATACTGTCACCACCACTGTGATGTTTTCTTTTCCATACAATTTTATATTTCAACCAATTTGCACCATGATCCGTACTCTCGAGGACCCTACACCAAGAAAATATTGGCATGTTGCCTAACACTTTTCACATATTCGTAGCCGAAGGTTCTCAGTGAAAATATCTGGAGTTATGAAAACAACCGAACAACTAGCTCTTATGTGGTAACAAATTTGTAACATGTTCATCCACCCGCTTCAAATTTCCCTCGTAACAACATTCATATATCCAACTTTTCTTGCACCAATTTGGGGCTTTATACATTGGGAAACCTTCGAGGAAGCCGAATATGGTTTTTTTCCAAAATGATGTTTTGGGTGTCCCCCCATATGAGTCAAAATGCACCCCGATGTATAAGGGATGGATTTTTAGAAATTAATTAATGCTATAGCCCCAAATTAGCATATTTTTTCAAACCTGTCAACTTATTCTCAATTTCATCGTAAGATGAGGGTGAATATCAAAATTAAAAAATGAGGGTTTTGTAAACAAACATATAGCATTAGGTTTTACAAGGGTTAACCTTACAAATACGTTGTTTTTAGACATGGGTCTTTTGAGGATTTTTTTAAAAAATTCACAAATTTCTAGAACTCTCTAGATCATGCCCAATTTTGATAAGAATGCCAACATTCCACTGCATTTGCAATATTTTTTATTAGTTATTGCTCTGTGAATCTACCAATGGTAATTACATTTTTTATTATCTCATTTTGTATATTTATCATTTCACTTTCATAGCCAAACTTGTACCTAAATCAATTATATAAATCAGCATGGTTCAAAGTTAAAGGGGACAACAAGATATCTCTTTATAATATCATGTTGTTGGATTAATTTAGGGGTTACTTCTATTTAATAAACGTACAGATGGACTATTGCAGCCTATAATGCATCTAGAGATTGTTATATTAATATAAAGAGGAAATGTCATGTTTCTTTTTCATTTTGTATTACATTTTGTTAATGATTCTTCCGATTCGTAATTCAATATTTATGTAAAGAGGGTGCAAGTCGAAATAATGAAGCAAACAACTTCAACTTTGTCACACCTTTTTTTAGAAGAAAAGTGTGGCCTCGTAACCATAGTAAGATATCATGGTGTGTGTTTTTACAATTGAATATTAGCTCCATTTGATACTTTTCATAGTTTTGTTCATTATCCCATGTTTTCCATTGAATACGTACACGAATTTGATTCAAGGTTGCTTTAAGTTTTATATGGAAGGAACTATTCTATAAATATTAGATCTATTTGTTTTAATAATTCTATCGAAGTTGTGTTTACATTGACTGTGAGCATTTTTTTCTATATGATTTGGTTGTGGTAGAAGGTCTTAATTCAGGCCTTTAGTATTGTAGCCTTGAGACTGAAAGTTTAATACCAAGTGTACAGACTTAATATCAATGCATGGTTAAGAATTACTTTTTAATATTTGTCAACAACATGTATGTTGCTATGTGGAAGACTACTTTGGAACGATTATCTACCATGTAATGATAATAACTTTTTTCGGATTCATTATTTTGCACTAATAGATTCCAACATTTTAAACTTCAAAGACATGACTAATAAAAACCCTCTTCCGTACATTTTTTAAACTTTTTTTTATCGTGATATCAAGGGTTTTTTGAGAACCTTAAATGCAAGGAATAAAAGAGCATAAAATATTATTCAGGCTTTATGTCTCTGGCAAACCAATAATGTCAGTGTTTTACAAATCTAGTTAGACACGATTTCTAGTTCAAGTTTCAAAGTTCTTAGAGTAAAACTACTAGTGCTTGATTGATTTGTAGCAGAATAATAACATAAAGTTGTTATGAGTTATCTTTTTATTGTTCTTCTTTGAGATTTACATCGTGTTTGATTCAAAGGATCTATGGTGCGTTAAGAGAACAAACTTTGCTTGTTATTATTTCATATAGCACCGAATACCTACTTCTGCTATAATAATGTTCCTTTCTTAGCAAATATCCTTTTCTAGCAGTGTAGTTCAAGTCTTCCATTTTGGTGTTTACAGCTAAAGGAATAGTAGAAATATAGATAATTTTTTTATCTAAAACTCGTATGTTTGAATGATAAAGAGTGCTATGATTTTTTTTAAAAAATTACAGTAGAGAGTAGTGTGTGTAAGAATAGAGATAAAGTAGTACATGAATCAAAAGTTACAAAGAGTGAGAGTGAGATAGAGCAGAATGATTGGAGATTTATTTGATTAATTTAAGCACGTTGAACCGAGCGGATTGAGACATGTGTGTTCTTTTGAGACTTTTATCATTTATCTAGTTTAAAACTTAAATTTTCTTTATAATTATTGAGCAAGTTGCTAGTGTTCATATTGACGATGTATTTGTTTTTCTTAATAAAGTTTCCAAAACTAGCATAGGAATTTATGAATTGTTTTCAAGAACTTGAAGATTTCTTTATTGTAAGGATAATTTTATTTTATATTTTTCAATTCCTAACAACTAGAGTTTAAGCCACACCATTTATAGATTGTGACTGTGTTTATGGTTTGGTTTTCTAAATAGTTATTTTGAGTGCAATATTAGAACAAGGATTAACGCAGTGCACGAACCGTAAGGTGAGCAATTTCGGGATGTTAGGTTTTTTTTTGTAATACAGAGTCTTTCTCCTGGCATTTTAGCACAGTCTTGAAGTCCACATTTCGAAGTTGACATTAAATTCTTGGCTCATCAACATACCTATACTACACTCAATAGATTATATACACTCTTATATATTTTTAACAATGTTTAAATCTAGAGGAAAGTTAGAGCATGTACACCTTAAAAGCAATTTAACAATAAAATCACCGTGATTGTCACTTGCCCTATAAATAAAGGGGACTAATACACCACCTGATAATAAAACTAAAGTATACAGTTTTCTTGGAAAATTAAAACATCTTATGTATTTTAATGAATTATTGTGAACTAGCAAGGTATATTCAAATGAATTTTTACAAACTATATGTACACATAAATACCAAGCCATGAAAATATCCTTCAAATTTGAAAACAGCCACTCAATGGTTGAGTATATCTACATACGTAGCTTCACGTGTGAAAATTTGATTCCACTATCAATTACATTTTGAAATGAAATAACATCAAAAGACATAATTAGGATAAACATTCACATTGTTACAAGGGGGGGCTCTTTTTTAAATACTTTAAACTTGTAGGCAACCCATCTCACTTTCAAGCCAAAAAAATGAAGTTGAAATTTGTAATTGGATACATAAAATGTTACATACTTCCATAATGAAAATTCCATGAACACTATCCATTATTTAGACATCTACGCAGAACAAAAATCTTCAAAAACAACAGAAACGACACATAATTTTAATTTAACACATTCTTCATGAGGTTGTTCCAGAGCAAAAACAACCCCTCCTTCACTCTCGATATTAAGGGATAACCGATTATAAAAAAGGATTTTCATTCCCATGATACCTATCACTCCACATGTTCATTAAACAACATGGCATGGATTAACTTACGCGCCTAAACACTATTTGTGGGAGGTGGAAAACAACATAAGGTATAGGATGTCTTTGTGGATCAATGCAATTATTATATACCACGTTTTACTCATGATGAATTGGCAGTAACCGAGATTATCATAAAGATGAACAATATATGAGCATAAATATAGGGGGACCTGTTATCACTTACTTTAAGGGTATCCTAACTTAGACAAAATTAAATTTTATTGGTCAGGCTGAGTCCAACTTTCTTCGCAATGTGATTACTACTAGCATTCGAATTATTATCTTTCCATTGTTAAACTGCCTTAAAACTCTAAGGTAATTAACTATGTAAGTAGCACTCAAAATGATCATGCTTACAATTACTTGCAAGTGACTCCTATTTACCAATTATTCTTCACTCATTTCCATCAGAACTCTTGTACCATTTCACCGTAGGACATCTAATTGTTTTGTACCATATATTTATAGATCGACATTTAAATTTTCATTTCCGCCTGTGCTTATTAAATTGTGGATTGTTTGGCTCTGGTTTGTATTATCTCATGGTTTCATGAATTTATCTTCACTGTGTACCTTGTTATATTTTTTTTTTCATCTTCCACTCTTCTTCTTCTCTCTACCCTCCACCTTGAAATATCACCACATTTGATAATCATTCCCCTCTTACATTTGTTACATCTTGTTGGTTTTCGGCTACCTCTTTTTTGCTAAAAATGTATTGGTATCCTATTGATGGCTATTAAACTAAAAATGAATTATTCATAGATTATTAAAGAGATAACATGTGGAAGGAAATAACAATAGCTTGAAAATACTTAGCTCAATTATAAAACTACTTGTTTTTGCTTCAAACATTAGCAGATAATTTGTACTACTGAGAAAGTTTGGGCTACTGGGACATGGGGACAAATTTTCCTTCTCGGTATTCATATTTAATAATCAAATAGTTATAAATGCATCTTTAAAACTTTTTTTTTCTTTGAAAATTATTTCTAAAAGGCAATTCAAATGTTATTTTTTCACAGTTTTTGTAAATGTACATATGTTTAGGTCCATTGCTTACTATTTTCCTTTACAATTTCCAGTCCAAGTGAAAGTGCTGTAGCATCATACACCTACTTGGTTGATCCACCTCAACCAGAAGATATGAAAAATAGCCATGATCCTACCCAACTGGAGGTGAGATTCTGGAAATTTGAGGAAGACCTTAGTAGGCCTCCTCAACATTGTTGGGGATTCATGACATTGTTCCTATATTCTATTCCGTGCCATTTGTTTTGTTCAGGAATTATTTTTAATATTATTTTTTGTTTGGTTTTCCTCTCAGTTTATCTAGGTCTACATTTTGAGAAAATTTTGCGAAGACAATCAATTAGATATTTGATAATGCATATGTTGAGAAAATTGTGACAGGAGTCAACAATCAGCAGATTTGATAATGGGACCTTGGTGATTGTGGTGGTAGGCTCGTCAAATGTAAAGGTCTTCTTTGTATCAAGTTCCTACAAAAAAAGAGAATTTTTTCACCATAAGCATGGTTCCACTATTCAACAATATAAAATGGTTCCAATTGCTTGTTAATATGTAATGGTTCCATTGTTCAACAAATATGCAATGCTTGCTCCACTATTCAAAAATATGCAACTTTGTTCCATTCTTCAACAACATGAATGGTTCCAATTGCTCAACAACATGAAATGGTTCCATTGTTCAACAATATGCAATGGTTCCAAGACTTATGATCCATATTGTAGGTTGTGATTATGTTAATGGGAGGTGAGGCCGTGAAGAAGACAGTGCAGGTGCCTAAGCAGATCTCAAATGCCTTGTCTATCAAAAATGGTTACAAATTCTTTATACTTATATTGTTAAAATAAAAGACATGCACATATATAACAATTGTTACAATGGAATGATTTGTGATATGATTTTTAAATACCATATAAATATTCCATCTTTTCTTGTTAACTTTATTTGTTTTTTCTCCTTTTAACTGTGAAACGTACAATGGGACTGTTAAACTAACTTGTATTGTTATTATATTTATTATAGCACATATCGAATAAATTCAACAATCATAAGTAAATTTATTGAGTTATTTTTTATTAACTTAAAAATAGGGGTTGTATGATTAAATATTTTACAAAGATCGTTGTTATTTCTCAAGTATTTTTTTTTTTAACCGTCCCTATATATGTAATTTATGATTTTCATAATTCTCGTATAATTATTTAAAGTAGTGCTAGCTCAATGGAAGAACACATACTTAAAAGGAGAGGCTTGTATTCTCATTCCATTATACCCTAATATGAATTAATCACATATTGTAGTTTATTTTTAATTACAATTTTTTATTTATTTATTTCACTTAAGAGATATTTTGTGATTCATTGTTTTATAATATCTAAAGAGACAACAGCATGAATCAATATAATATTTTATTGTCTTTCAGAGACAATAGCTAGATGGATTAAATAGGGGATCATCTCTATAAACACAATGTGTCTTTAACACTAACTATTGTCTCTTTAGATGAAATTGTTCCAAGAGACAATAATGCATGTGTTATATATTGTCTTTATAGAGACAAATTTTTAGCAATAATTAACATACGTTGAAGACAATATTTAAGACAATAAATGTTATTTTGTCCTTCTGTTGTTAATCACTTCAAAATTGTCTTAAATATTGCCTTAAACTCTCTATGTCGCAGGGTGTTTTTACAAGGCACCTTTACGTGAAGTCAAGGACCAACTGCTGACATGACATATTGGATACACACAAGATGTAATTAGGTGCCTCGTTACACTGGCGTGAAGTGGGCAGCCCCTTGATTTTGAAGGTATACCTGAGCGGTGAAGTCACATATTCAACTTCCCTCCGCCTGGATCGTATATATTGGACACATACATAGTCTCACCAAGCTTTACAAAAAAAATTAATGTTGTTACAATAAGATAACTTTTTACAATATATATTTTTTAATTACAATATATTCTCGCTCACTTTACCATGAGTAGTATTAATCAAACAGTTTTACAATACCATGTATAATATCACATCACAATACCATATGCCTAACTATCTTCCTTTGGCTCCTAAATCAAACTATTTTATAAATATTTTTTTTAATTTAAATTTATTACTTTTAATTAAATCTAAAAGTAAAAAATTTATAATTGCATTTTCAGACATGTGTTCAAACTCTATTGTTATTAAAACATATGTGATATTAATAACCGTAATTAATATAGCAATTTTACCTGAGCCAAGATGGATTAACGTGGAACCCTATCGTTGCTGGCTATGTTACAAAATAAGAGGTGTGTGCGTGTGCCTTTGTGTGATACAGATGGCATTGCATGGGGGTATGTCTCATTGACAAGTCTGTGTGTTTTCGGGTTGGGGGCCCCCACTTCATGCTGACCTTAACTCATCACCATGGCACCGTACATGGGCAACTGCCTTGCTTCTTTACACGCTTTGCCTACCTTTTGTTTTTTTCTAGGGGGCCTGGTGAACCCGTTATCTTGGAGAGAAGCCCACATCGTGCCACATTTTTCACTGTTGTCCGTTATCACCTTCTGCCTGTGGTACATACATACTGTATTAAAAGTAAGTCTTATTTTCTACCTTACATTATGTGGGTTAATGTGTTTTGTTTACGGTCTCTTTCACTACGCTCCGCTGGTTTTGTGTCGTGAAGTTTTTGTTTTATTTCATACACTAAAACAAAACGATTTCATAAATTGCTTTTCACAAGGAATAATTCCGGTTATTTTTCACGTTCTACTTATTAGACTGTTGTTACCGTACAATAGTTGGTTCCATACCTAGCTCTTTACATGTCGGTAAGGAGAAGGATTATGTTGACGGTGGAACCTTCAGATGAGTACATTGTCAAGATAATAAACCAAAGAAAAAACCTCGGAAAAAGGCTCAAATTTCTTGTGGCCACAATAAATGAGAGCGGGGGAGGAGAAGTTGAGGTGGAACCGTGGAGGGGTTTGTTTTTAAAGGTGGACCCAAAACACTATCCCCACTAGTCAACGATAATTGCTGTCATTTTCCAGTTTCAATAGGGCGGAGCCTGGTGAGATTTGTCCAAGCATACATTCAATGGAACAAAAGGCCTATAAAACCATGTATCCCCTACCTCGTTTCTTTTCTAGTGAGCCAGAGGACATCGTTGTGTATAAAAGTATAAGTCAAAGCTTGTATAAACTCGAGTCGTGTCCAATATTTTTTAGCTGTGTTGAGGCTGTCCCTGAAAGTGGTTATTGGAAATTACCGCCACAATTAACTTTTTTCCGGGATATGTTTAATTCATGAAAGGAGCCATCGACACAATATTTCGAATGGGGCACGGAGGAGGTTTTGTATAGTTTTGTTATCTGCATGATTGATGACACTCACCAAATGTGGGTTTACTTTAAAAGAAAGGAAGGTGAAAACTACGGTGATTGTCTCCGGCCTTGTCAAGAGTGAAATTGGGGTTCCGGGTATCCTGGTATTTTGGCTCTTTTCTCAGGATTCTAAGGGGACGATGTTTTTCTAGGTGGGAGAAACCCTTGCGAGGAATGGCCATGGGAGGCTTCTGGAGGTTACATTTAAGTCATCAAATTTCTCTTCCGTGAAATTTGATGTTCAGCAGTGTTAAGAGAAAGAAGTGAAAATTTACAAACAGATCATCGTTCAATTGCTCGTACTATTTTTAGAAAGATATATGGTGATTCCAGTGTTGGTTCTCAAAAGTAATAGCTAGATATAAGTTTTTCTTCTTTACCAACCATTTCTTAATGGACGATATGAGCTGGGGCCGTGCCCGGACATGACAAGGCTACTTGTCAAAGGATGAACCACAGAACTTCAAAAATTCAAAGAATTTTGGAATGGGTATTAGAGAGACAGTTAGTTTTAAAGATAGCCCTAATTCTTTTCAAGAAGGGACGCCTAGCTGATGCAAATAGAGAGAGGTGGATGAGATACCTTGGTTAGATTTACCTCTCCTCCACATTTTCAAACAATGGAGGTTTTTCTAGAAATTGTAAGTAGCTTGGGGTCTTTTTCCGGAGGTGGATATGTCCTTTTCAGAAACTCGTATCCAAGAATATCATGCGTACACCGTTAAATCGGGCCTGGTAGGCGATTGAATGGCAAACATTATACCAAACGCGATGGTCAGCAACTGATAGTTGATTGATTAAGAACATCTTCTTCGGTGCCACAGGCAGGCTACAAGTCGACACTCCGCTTCCGGACCCCACTTGGGATTCTGTGGGGCCAAATTTCAGAGGAAAAAAGTGACAAATCACAATGGGCCAATTGGGACATAAAGTCACCACTAGGAGGTTTTGGATGAAAAACTGGGAGGGTGCTACAGTTGACATCTCATGTTGTTGAAGAGACACATAGGGGAGTATTTTGTCCTTTGCAGAAAATAGTAACGCAGGATGGGATTATGGGAGCCCACCATGAGCAAGATGGCAGTCTGGTTCTTTAACATCCAAAGCACAAGATTACGCGGCACCGCCTTGCCCTTCTCCTATTTTAAACTTTTTGATATATTTTTTAAATTCGTAAGAGGTTTCCTCATCTCCTTCTAGGTGGGATTCAAATTTTTCATGTTAGCGAACATCACTTTAAGCAGTGGACATAAGAAGAATCATTAGCTCCTAAGTTTTCTAGCAGACATTTATCTTCGTGTTCAGGATTCTCGTAGACAGAAATTGTTGGATAAGGAAATGTATGGAGGTTTCAGGAAAATTGACTCATATTGACAGTTAAAGAATGAGGGTAAGAAAATCCCATCTTCCAAAGTTTCAACAGAAGGTACTGATACTAAACATAGTAGACAATTTCTCTTAAAGGGGCATTAGAGTGTTGGACTCTAACTGGGTGACTCAATGATTGCATTAATATTTAATTGTAGGGTTTTTCTAGTGCACCAAAAAACATCTTTAAAAAAACCCCGCCCACTATAAACCAGATGTCTTACCAACAAGAATTGTAATGGGAGAACAAATTTCAACCTTCATTCTTCTTTTTCCTTCTGTGGTGGTCCTTTTGTGTTCTCGATGTCGTGCTACCGGGAGGTCCGAATACAACTTTAAAGAAATGGCAATGTCGTCAAATCCCACAAATTGTTGACCCATGGAACCCCATTGGGGGTGTAGAGGTTTTTCCATGTAACCTTTTCTCAAATTTCACTTTAGTTCATATTTATGGGTTTCTTTGTTCTGTCTTGGGAGTGGTTTTGGAACACTTCCAGACAAATATTACATGAAAGGTGTTAGTTCTGAATGGGGAGGTGATATTAATTTCTCCAAGACCGTAGGTTTTGGTTCCATAGGGATTGATCCCCCATGTTTCTTTTTTCCTTAAAATTTGAGGGAAGCAAACTGGGTTGTTGATACAAATTAACTGTTTTAAGCCTACTGGAGAAACAATTGGTGGTGAGGCTAGGGATTGTGTGAATATTGGACCGCTTTTCTCTTATGATGATTTTTCTGTATAAACAATTTTTCGTAATAAATGTCACATGAGGTGAACTTGACCACCTTCGACCACTGAGCCGACTAGTCCGAATAAGAAGTACGTCTCACCTTCAAGTTCAATGAACAACAGACCACAAATTGTTTATTGATACTTGGAGACCTTCGTATAAATGATGTGTGGTTTGGTATTCTCGTGCTCTAATTAACAACTTGAAGAATATTAGGAATACTTAACATCCAGGGAAAAAGAGAAGGAGAAGAAAGTCCCCGTGCCTTCTGGTGATATTTTAGACCTTCGGAACAGATGAAGTGGAAATGAGGATAAAGGATTTTTCGGACAAGCTTCAAGAGACCAAAGACCTTGAACTTCCGTAAGACGAAAATTTTGAGTGACAAAAATGAAGAAAAATGGAGCTCCAAAAGTAGATCCATTTGGTTTATTACCGTACTTAGAATACAAAAAAGTTTTTCCATAATTACACCAAAGGCCAAAAGAAAACAAATACCATTTCAGAATTTGTAAACTTTATGAGGTATGAAAATATTCTCAAAGACTTCCAAAGTTTGGGGCACCCACTAAGAATCTTTATGATGACCGTAAAAGGAGGGGCCCTGCATTGTAAAACTATCTAGTTGCTCCAACCTTTCCTTTCAAGAAAATACGAGGAGGAAAGTTAAACATCTCTTGGGTTTCGGGGGGAGAAAATTATTTGAGTTAATCTTAAAGGCCATGAAAAACATAAAGCCTAAGTTCAGACACTGTGATGGTGGAAAATTCCTTTCAACATTTTTTTCAACTTGTTATGGACCCCATCACGAATTGTGAAGAATTCAGGATACTTGGTCACATCCATGATGTGTAACGAACAACTTTTCTTGGTTTCTATTCCGAATAAGGACCTCTATCTCTTTCGATGATTTTATCTATACCTTTGTAATTTGTATTTATGTGTCAACAAAAACTATTTCCAACAAGTTAAACCTGCTTATCTTAAAGAATAATTTTGCCTCTCTGATACAGAAACTGAAGAAGCTAACAGTGGCTTCAGGAGACTTTCACAAGATTAAATTAGTCTTCAAAAAAAATGTATGATTGTGAAGATTGACCTTCTAAGGTTTATGATCGTATCAAATAGCTCTACTTAAGGCTTCTCAAATTATCCTGGCTTCCATATTGAATTCATCAATTGACTCAGGACATTAGAGAATGTGTCCTATGTTGTTCTGCTGAACAACAGCCCTCTTCCTCAACAAGAGGTTGCGAGCATGTCAGTTCCCTCTCTCCGCCATTGCCTTCCTAGATGCCGAGGGCCTAATCTGAATTGCCTCCACTGGCCGCCGTGAGGTCAGGATTTCGGGATGCTACGTCTACAAATCTTTTATATATCAATTATTTTCATGGATGACATCTCTGGTTTACAATGATAGACCAAAGAGATTCAAAACCTAAAAACATGTTGGACCTTTTCATGAAGGGTACAGCAACACTATCAACTATCAAGTCATCTTCACACATGAGGGCATTTTGGAGGTTTACCTAGCTGACCAAAATTTCTCAACCAATCATCTTTGGTACTTGCATCAAACACCTAGGGCCAAATATGATTCTATTGCAACAAGACTGTATTATTACCTAAAGATTGAAAAGTGAATAAATGTTTACCATAATGATCAGTTAGGAGATTGGTTTCTTAATAAACTGCTTTTATGGCTATTACGAACGTACTAGATTGCATGTTCTACAGTATTAACAAAATCGTATATTTAGCAATTTTTAATGGTCTGCAGTGATGATAAGAACATACCTTTAGTGGTGGCTTGGGATAAAATTAAACCAAAGGATAAAAGGTATCAAAATCCTAGACATTTCTATGTTCCAACAATTTAGCTAGCGCATTCTAACAGTATAACAATCGACGTCATGTAAAAGAAAATTTATTAATTCCATCCCGCTGATGATTGATTAGTTTAAAGATAACGTAAAGCATCTCTATCCGAAGGCTACTTTGTTGTCATCGTCCGGTGGAAAAGGTTTGGCTTGGAAAATTAAATGGTGAGTTGTTTATCAGGACCGGGGATGTCAAGGCTGGTGTACATTCTTTCTTGATGGCTTAATGAAATCCTTCATCACAAGAGAGATTATATTCTAATCACATTTGATCCGTAGGGCGATACTATTTGTACCAAAGCCTGGAAAAATGGAGGAAATCATCTCAAGGACTAAAGGAGGATCCACAAAGTTATATCCCTGAATCGTATTATGGGGGCATCTTTCAAAGACTCCAAAGATTCTCTTTTGTTGGGTACACACAAAACTGGATTCTATTCCCTAAAGAAGTGCTCAAATTATGAAAATAAATGAAAGGGGGATTTCTCGAATGGTGGTTCAAGGCGGCCAGAAATCTAGAGGATTTAGCAAAATCTAAAAATTTATTTCAGGTATTTCCTGAGGCGTAAGGTCCCTACTTGGGATATTTCAAAAGAGGTTTCTTATATGGTTCCGGACAGTTGCTTATGCAAAGAGGCCTAGGGAACTATTGACCATATGTCTTTCTTGTTCTTTCTCCATGTTTGGGACTTCCAGCCTTGGCTCTGGCGGCAACGTTGATGGGGAATGAGGTGTCAATTGTTGTGATTCATGCAGCGTTGGTGATAATTAAACATTGTGTTAATATGTATCTCCTTCATTATTCCTTGGGGGGCAGGTCATTATAAATATGTGTTTTACATACTTAAATAGTCCGATATTGTAAAATTTAGGCAAGCAATGCCATTCATTGCTCTCACCCCCGACCAACATCCCAATTAATCCTAGAGGGTTAGCACCTAGGTTATTGATTATAATATTCCCTCGGGTTTGTTCTGACGGGTTGTGGACTCGTGTTCCTGTGGTGTTGGTATAATTATTCACAAAAATCACAACTCTTCCTCGCTTTCTTTTGTGGGTCTCCGTGATGGTACAAATAACTTTGTTGAACCATAAACGCCCAGAAACTTCTAATCTCGTTGGTTTACATCTAGGCATTGACCCGATCCAAATTTTCTGGGATTCTTCCAATGTTGCAAACTGTTTAAAAACTTCTCAAGAGATGTCAAAAATTTTATTACTTCCTTATTTCAAGAACATAAAAGCTCTAAAATCACATTTCAATATTGATTTATGTATGCTACATTTATGTAAGGAAAGCAAACGGGGAGGCTTCCTAATTATCTGTTCAAAAACCATCTTCAACAAGATCCGGGCGCGTTGAAATAAAAGGAGAGGAAATAGCATGGTGTTCGTGTATCTGAACACCGTACCATACACTAACATTCCGCTTTCTTTGCTTTTCTATCCGTACGTTTATATTTAGTTTTCTCTAGCCACAATGTTATATCTCATGGAGGCATTTTTATACAAAACATATATTTTTTGGAACTTCCAAAAACTTTTTTCTGCTTATGGTTATTTTTATTAGTACATAATTTATATTCTTCGATTATGTTTATTGTTTTCTTTTGAGAGGCCTTAACATATTCTCTGTGGTTCTTGGTGTAGGTGTTTCTCCACATGTGAGGCTCTCTAGTTCATTTTTTATCTCACCATGATTTTTTTGCTCTCAAATGACATGTTGTTTTCTCTTCGTGCCTTGAAGTGGGGTACATGGCAAATCGTTTGTTTTTGCCTATCCGTTTGTGACGCATTCTGTTTGGCTCTCCTCCGTGCTTATGCTTTTCGATGAATGTTGCAATATCTACTTATGTAACTTTTTGTGAAAAAAATAATAACTTAATTTAAGATCCATTTTTACCATATAAATTAAAATAAAAGGTGAATATCCATATGTAATAAAAATTTAATGATATTCACCCCACTTTATCATGCAGATATTATTAACTTGTGTAAATAGGTTTTAATACAATACCACAATAAATACCATGGTTCATCACTACATGCCCAAAAACTTTTCATTTCACAACAAAAATATTTTTTAAATATTTTTTTAATTTAATTTATTACATTTATATTGTAATTTTGTTTCTATTAATAAAATTACAAATAAAATTTTTTTGAAGCAAGAAAATCATAATATACATATCACACTGTAACATGTTAGTAATTATAAAATAAGATCCAATTTAACTTATAAAATCATAATAATTATTTATAAACTACATTTAACTCAATTAATAAACACATAAAAACTTCAATACTTACAATTAATGTACAATATAATAATATTTTTTAACCATGAAAATCATGTGGACTTTATTATAAATATTTACTCCAGACTGCCTTAACTTCTAAATTTATTTAATAGTTGGTATGATCAAATCTCCTTTCACTTTATAAGAAATTTACATTCAAAAAATTCATACCTTCATTAAAATAAATCTATACTAATAACTTATCATTTCTCATCTATTTTATCATTTCAATAAATCACAAGAGTCTTTTCATCCCATTAACATAGTTTCTCACCCATAATAATGTATGGTAAATGCATATTTCTCATCGTATCTCCGTCATTTCAAAAGTATTTATTTAATTACTTTTTATTATTTACAAAAAGACATCTAAATTCACCTTTATAATGTACAATGCACACATTTCTTACTATATTATGTCACTTAAAGGTATTTATCAAAATATTTTTCATTTCTACTTATAATTACTCTGTAAAGAGTTCCACCATATTTACATGCACAACCACATATATTTCTTAGTGTATTCTATCATTTTAAAGCATTTGTGAGTAAATTTATCATGTCTCTTATTACTAATAAAAAAGAGTGATTTGTCACATGCATAACAAGTACATATTTCTTACTATATTCCTATTCCTATCAAAGTATTTTTATAGATTTATTCTAAAACTCCAAATGCCCCCCACAAATGAGCTTTCTCCTATAGTATGGAGAGGGGACACCATTCTTGGTTCGCCATCCATCTATGACATCATGGAAGGATCATCATTTTGCAATACGAAACGTGATATCCGTACGAGATCCTCTCCAACCGACAAACTTTTAGTGTGATAGTGGTGTGAATGTATATTGTGATGCCTTATATGCCTACGAGGAATCAAACTTTATTGATTTACATTGACATTTTTGCCAAGGAAAAGTCTAAGAGAAAAGCTTTCTGGCCACAATACACCAAAGATTAGGTATCATTATTACAACGGGAAAACCTTTATGGGCTCTCGAGGACCACTTGTAATCGTTGATGTTGATGTTGGGCAGTGACCTTCTAAGATCTTGATGCCCGGATATCTCAGATGATAGAACTCGCTATCCCAAGCTTTTGTAACCGCCAGACGACTTTTCATGGCTCGTTCTGCACAATTTGATGCTTTATCTTTGTCATGACCAATCATCGAGACAGGACCGTACATATGACTTTAGTATGACTGAGATTTATATTCTAAGGCCATGATTTCCCATCATTCTATGAAGGGTACAGCTATCTACCAAATTTACCCCATACCAATACAAAATCTTCGTAAGCCAGACAATTTATAAAAAGTTTGGATTCACATTATGTTGAACACCTTTACAATGATACCATCAGCTTTATAGCGTGAATGTGTATTCTGAATTAATCCATGGGGCAAATTTTATTTTATATGTGGTTTCTTCTCGTCCATCTTTATTTAATAGATCCTACCATAGTTCTCTTCGTATTCCGTAAAATCATAAACAGCATGAAAATAATACTTAGATCATCATGAGGCCATGATGTAATTTCTCATGTACAAAGGGAACTAACCTTTCGACTCGTTATCACAAAAGACTTGTAATAAAACCTTGTTCGTCTCGCCTACCAAAGACATATGCGATGTATAAACTTAAAAATTCTGCGAGAAAGTGACCTCTCTCTTCAACTTCTTCCAAGTTTTGCGTCATGTGGCAGAATACATCATCGTACGTCCACCTATTTACTTTTGGGCACATACCCTCTTCCCCGGTACTAAGTGTTGTAAATCGTTGTGATTTTTGGTTAACACTTTACCATACTTGAGTATTTCGGAGATCCATGTTGGACTCCATTTTTCCGTACACACAGCGAAGACTCACTGGTCCGGTGAATATCCTAGGTGCCTCCTTTGATTGGCTCGATTCCATCTGGGTGAGAATGACCACACAATGGGGTTGTTCTTCTTCCGTATTGCCTTGTCTCCGTCATTGGAGATATTCCCTCTCGCTTAAAAAACGAAATACAAATTACTTAACCTTTAACATGCTCAACTTTAAAATTAAAAACATGCGCAGGGTTTCGGCCATCTTTATGTCTTGTATCCTCCGGTTCTTGATTTCTTGCTGTGATTCTTTCTGCCGTCAGTATCCGTTCTAATTCGTAAAATATCTTCATAGCCAAATGAATTGGTACCCATAGTTACAATTTCAGCCGCTTTTACCCTTTCTTCAATAGTGATGTAATCAGCTTCTGCTTTGGTTTCCATAATTTCAGCAATTGGATAACTATTTCTGATCCTTTGGATTATCTTCATTCGTTTTTGTTTAAGGACACCTCTCAACCAATGTTATCGGTATCCATTTAAATGAATTTCTAATGTATTATCATCAACAACATATAATATAGGAGATTTTTTAACCTTGGCTCCTTATTTTCCATCGCTTATGTGCTTTTCAACTCCAAGGCTTTGATTTTTCTCGCCTTATTTAACAAGAGATCTATCAATGGTACATGTAGGAAATTGCTTACACTGAGGCAACCAAAAACTTCCGCAATCGGATTCTATCTAATATGATACTGTGAAACTTATCCAAATTCTGCATGATGTTGGGGGATAACTTGGCCGTTTTCAATCTCATGTCCTAAAATTTGATTCTAGTCTTACAGACCCATCTTCTTCTTGCTTAAGACGAAGCTATTTCTTTGGGACTACCTTTCATAAAGATCTTCAGTGTTCCAAGGAACCTTGCGTATTCTTGAAAATATTAGTATCATTCATACATGCAAGAAGCCAATTAACAAGGTTTAAAAAATGGAATTCATTACCTTTTGGAACTTTGATGCGTACGTTCAACTCAGCAAGGCATCACGTTCTATCTATAATGTCCATGAGATGTATCGAATGCGCTCATCTCACACCGCAAAAGAACTTGCCATAAACTGCATTTTGACCAAACTTAGAAAATACTTGGTTTCGATATTTTCTATCGTATCTTTGTGAGGACTTGATATGTATCATCCGCTAACACATTGTTCGTAGGCTTAATTTATAACCAGCCTTGGGACCCTCTCGACCGTTCACTCCTTCTTATTTACACAAAACTAGCGTGCCTCCAAGGGTCGGATTTCCTCCGATGAGTCGTAGGTTGTTCTATTTCTTTCTCGCGCAGTCGTGTTCGGCGACATGTGGAGATGGTTTCAGACCTACAAGGTTCCACAAAGATATCCTTCCTTGTAAGTAGCCCTCGAATGATGTATCGTTTTCTATGCTAAAAGGCATTGCCTTTTCCATATTTTGAAACTCTTTCCGGATTTCCTCAATTTTTCTTTGAAATGTTGGGAGAACTTCAATTGTTCTTCATCCTCCGATTGTTTCTATGATCTTTTGAGTTCAAATTCAAATTCTTTTCAGCTATTTGAAGTTTTCTTTGTTTTTCTTTCATGACTGTATCATGGGTGAAATTTTGTTCTAGATACATATGGCAGTTTCTATTTACAAATGTAATAGTAATAAAACATCTCATAATCTACTGTGGAATTCATATGACCTATGGGTTTCCACTGCTTAAAAATATGTTTTCAAAACATACCAATAAAAGAACGTTCTAGGACTCAAGATATATTTACGATACTTAACCGTGTTGTTAGTTTTTAGCAACCTAAATTTTAATGTTTGGTTCCTAATCCCATGACTTCTTTTCAAGGGTCCAACATTCGATGGGATTATGCTTAGAAACCAAATTTATGCTTTATCCGTAATTTACTGTGCAGCAAATGATACTGTAAAATACGATCATTGTGGGACACAGCAGATTTCCACCTACAAGCGTACGCGTCGGGTATTGGACCCAGGAAATTGCATATCCCCGATTCATCGAAAAACCTATTGAGGGATCAAACTCACCGATGCAAATTGACTCGTCGAGGACCCAATGCAGCGATAGTTGGTCCTGTTTTTCCGAACCAGGCACCGAAGAAGAAGCGATCGTTGGCTTCAGCCCCAGGACAGCAACTGCCTTTGCGGGTCGGCGACCTTCGATTTAAGGTCATGTATCTCCCTACTCACCTCCCTATGAGTGCACTAGCTTGCTATTATGTTGGAGATATTGCTTTTATGTTCTTTTCATAAGAAGCATCAACAAAGTTTGCCTTAGAAGAACCGAAGAAGTAGAAGACCCGAAGGTTACATAAGAAGGAGAGTATTCTTAAGATTCCTTCATTCATGGTACTTAGATTTGGGCAAATATTTTGAGATCATCACTAGGTCGAGCCATGAGAATAATGAGGAGGGTTCTAATAAAATACAGTAATAACAGGAAGAAGATTCGTACCTGTGTAATTCCCAATCATATTGGCATGCATCTGTCCACAATGGCAATACATGTTGACTTGTTCTTCAAGAAGAGGAAGAATAGCTGGCCGTACGTATGAGGAACTAGCGTTAATGGGATATATGTTGTTGACAGAGATGACGCCTACTATAGGATGGACACCAACCACAAGTAGAATGACAACATATGCGTCCTGCCTTCTTTAACATGGTCTAGGGCCTAGGAGGAAGAAGCTTGGTGTTTGTTTTTAGCATATTGAGCATTTCTTTCCTTTAAACTTTTGGGATTCTAAAGCAAGAGGACAACATACCATGTATGTCCTTTACCACACAACTAGCAGCTCAATATTCTATCTTATAAAGTTTGGTATCCCGTGTCGAATACTGGCAAATGTAATAGTGGTATTTGGTTTCCATCCACGTTCCTTTCTGCTTTAGGTTCTTATGCCTTTGGTTCTGCGAAGTTCTCGTTCTTTTTTAATAGTTTATCTTGTAAGTAGATTTATTTTTTATTGTAAGCCTTTCTTCGTTCGTTTCTGTGCTTTCTTCGGCGGCACAAGGGGATCATCTAACGTAATGCTGTTGGTCTTCACGTAAAATGATTTTGCATTGCAAGTCCGTTCAACTTGCTGGCCAGACTTCGTATTTTGGATCCGTGCGACAGAGAAATCAAAACTTTAGTAATAATTGTAGAAGTCTTCACACATAGAGACCCTCCATAGCAATGAAAACATCTTCCTATTTTCAAAATATCATCCAAATGGATGGAAGAGCTGCAAGATATACTTGTTTCCACAGTGAGATCCTTTGGGGTCCTCATCAAGAAATATTCATGTATCCAATCTCCGTGAAATCTTTCATAATACAATGTTGTTGTACCTTTAGATCTACTGTTAATAACTTCATTCTTATTCTATAGCATATTCTATTTACAGTAAATGTTCCTTGGATTAGGCAATGAGTGGCACCAATCATGTTTGACTCCATAAAGGCTACTGTGATGAACATGTTATCACTCGTTCATCTTTGAATCTCTTTTTCCATTTTATCACCACCCAGGAGAGGATTCTAAGTCCCACTACCTTGCCAGTAGTGCTGTGAACATTGAATAATAGTTTACAGTTTTAGCCCCCACTTTTCCTCAACACACATCAACACATTAAATGATTATTCCAGACCATGATTTTCTTAATTTCGTGTGACATATGTTATCAATATTCGCCCTCACACTCCTTCGTGGGAAAGTTTCTGGAAAATCCTTTCTCGCACCATAGAGGCCGGGGAGTTGCATGTCCGTAAATCGAGGCCCCAAAGGTTCACATTGAAGAATGTTTCTTAATTCTAGGCTCAAGGACAAGAGGGCTATTGTAAGTTTTCGCATATTTTCCGGTTTTGACCAAAGCTGACGCAAGGGTCCGTGTACTCTAACGTGCACTTTCTTTGGGGAAGAGATGAGGAAACCTTGAGACAAGACATACACCGTTCAGCTTCATCTCGTATGTGTATTTTCCACATTTTCATCAAATAATGAAAGAAAGAGAATAGGTTGTCGCTTTTCAAATTTATCTCGTCAAACTTTAGTTAGACAATTAAAACGTTTCTAGTGAAATGGTTTGTTCTACTATACATCTTCAACATCATTAACCCATTGCACATTTTCGTAAAAATGTCTAATTAATCGTAAATCACACCGGCATACTGAGTGACCATGTACACTAGCTCCACCGAGGACTTGGATTTAAGCTGTCCGTCTTACTCAGCAGCTTTTGCAACATTTTCTCTAACCAAGAGTGCGTATTGGCTCCACGCACCGCTCAATCACTTTTTGTATCTTCACCTTCGTACCTATCAAAGAATTGTTCCCTTGAAACCGCAGGGCTAGTGTGAGCTCGTATTAGACCCTTCTCCCACAATACCTTCCGAAAGGTGTAGTAGCATTGGTTCCTTATCCATCGCCACTGTGTACCTACGTATCGTGAAGAGGATGGGCTTCATCCGCCATCAAAACCACATCATTTCTTCTATTTGCTTCTTCTGTGAATAAAAGAAATTCACACAGCCTTTTTTCCAAGGGTATTCTTTCCATCTTAAATCGCCATCTTTATTTTTTCCTTCTTTAGGAAAAGTAGCGAAACTACCGCCCTTGTGGTGTGTGAACAAATCCTCAATTTATCATCCGTTTTATCTATCAGCGTATCCGTGACTTAGAAATATCCATCCATACTGTATAAAATTTATTAATCTCGGTGAATGATGGCTCTGTTATCCCAGAGGCGAAGACCGAATCAGACTCCGGTATCAACTTATCCGGTCATTAACATAACCCAAACCATACCTTGGGCTACTTGGAGGCCTTTTGTTCATCAACATCTCAAAGGAGCCTTCGGTCTTCATTTTCTAAGAGGAACCAAATGCATTATAAGAACATGCTCGTCTTCATGGGGAATGAATTTTAGATATCAGATTAGGGACATGTTTATGGAGGCAGAAGGGGGGGGCTCATCACCTCTAGGATTATGGTTTCATGCACACATGGGGCCACCATGTTGAGCCTTGATGAGCTGTGGGCATCCAATACTGATGTATCGGAAATTAACAATTTGCAAATCAAATAATGCTACATGACTACACCTAAAGTTGAATTGAATTAATAATTCCGTATCCGTACAATTTATGTTAAAAACGAGAAGACTTTTTAATAGTTATTCTATGTACAGCTTTACGTGCGATACTCAGATCATTACATATCAGAGGTTTAATAAGTTGAAGAACCCAACGGGCTTGAGGTTCAACTTTTTCGACAAATGACTTACCTACGAATTCATCGTGTACTACCACTGATGCAAACACATTCTCGAGAGGCTTGGTCGCTCGATCTTTCTCTTAGCTCGAATGAACGTATTTGGACATAGATGAACGTATTTTAAAGAGATGGATTTTAAACATCGGTTTTGTAATCGATTGTGGCTATCTCGCTATTAATAAAGAGATATTTCTGACCGTGATTCCGTATTTGCCACCGGGCGTGCTCTGCAGCGTCCACCTGTTGTTAAGATACTTGTAATTGTTTGAAAGTTCGTGCTGCATGCTCACTGGAGTTCGCAAAATCGAGGGACGCCAAGGCCGCAAGAAGTAGTGGCCGTGTGAAAGCGCCGCGAGAGCGTGAAGGTTCACAAGAGAGGTTCGTCCGGTTCGCGCCTGTCCATACAAAAGCATGTTTGCAGAGACCTCACGAAGGCCAAGTCTCTGCTGGAGCCACGCGCGCGTTTTGCCGCTTCCGCGAGAAATTGCATTTGAGCCAAGTTTACGCGTGGTTCAAGAAAAGGCGTACTTAAAATCCATCTCTCTTTAAAATGGATTCATTTCATGTCCAAACTGGGCCTCATTCGCAGAGTCAAGAGAAAGACTTAGCAATAGCCAAACCCTCTCATAGACAGGCCTGCATCAAGTAGTAGTCGGGTGATTAATGAGTCCTATCGGCCTGTACGGGCGAAGGAACTCGAAGCCCGTTGGGTTCTTCCTAAACATCAAAGCCTCTGCATATGAATATTCAGGTATCCATCCTAAAGTCAAAGCCACTAGAATAACCATTAAAAAGTCTTCTCAGTTTTGTTTCTCTGGTCAGGCGTATACTTACGTGTTCAATCGTTTAAATTGTAGTCATGTAGCATTATTTGAGTTTTCAGTATAAATTGTTAATTTTCACTTATCAATGTTGAGTGCTCCTAATGGGTTGGAACAAAGGCTAAATTTGCAAAATTCTGGCTTAAGGCTGTACAGCATAAGAACTACAATCTTAGGACCCACACCCTTCTACCCTCCATAAACTCCATGTTCTAATCCAACAAGCCTCAAATTCTCATTTCTCACAACATTATATGTTTCATGATGCATTTGTCTCACTCAGAATGAAGACCCAGTTTGGCTCTAGGATGTTGATGAACCAAAGGCCCTCTAACAGCCCAAGGTATGGTTTAATACTTAGTGTTAAGAGCAGTTGATACTGTGAATGCGTATCTGCATCCGCTCGTACGAAGAGGCGAACCATTCTCGTTAGATTCAGGTTTACATAATTATGGATGGATGTTCTAAGTCACAAATCCTGCACAATGGATAAAATGATGATAAATCAGACTTGTTCACACACCCACAAGTCGTATTATTTTCATAAAATTGCTTTCCTAAAGAGGAAAATGAAGATGCGAACAACAAGAACACATAAATAGCAGCATTGTGGTGGATTTCTTTTATTTCCATAAGCAAATGGAAATGATGTGAGCTGATGGGTGATGCAAACACATCTTTCACATTCATGGACCCAGACCACAAGTGGTGGAGATAGAGACTAAGATTATCTACCCACCTTTCTGTATATTGTATTATGAGAAGGAATTAAATACACCATGCTAGTCATTCAAGTTCAAAGAGACACCTTGATGGCACCGAAGGTAGACAGTGAGTGAGCAGTAGTCTTAGCTCAACACCGCACCAATTGTTTAGAGAACAACAAAACTTCTAGCCGAAATACTGTATCGTACTCAAATTTCAAGTCTC
Source organism: Pinus albicaulis (assembly GCA_034641835.2). Lineage (NCBI taxonomy): Eukaryota > Viridiplantae > Streptophyta > Pinopsida > Pinales > Pinaceae > Pinus > Pinus albicaulis. Next base: position 18,151 of record JAXQQM020064991.1, on the reverse strand, counting down.
AATAATGATGTACATAGAGTCTCGACCCCATACAAGGTGATTTAGTATAAAGCAGTTACATTTTCCTAGCAGTCTTTTATGATTTAACATGTTGAAGACATAGTAGAATGCTCATTTCCACTGGGAAATAACATTTGTCTAACAAGTTTGATAGGATAACTTGAAGAAAGTTGCATGTTTATTCCGTTTTTCTGTCGGTAGGCGAAGAGTGTTCAGCCACATGAGATAGAGAAGCTTCAGAACACCACATACTGTTCTCAAATTCTTTCTATCTTCCCCAAGAAGTGCTGAAGCTAGAATTACCACAAGACCCTGCGCTTCCGTTTCCAGCTAAAACCTTAAGAAAGATCCTAGGGGAACAATAGCTTTTGCCCTTGAAGCTCGTATTCTTTAGGAACATTTTCTCAATTCATGAACCTTTAGAGCCCCGCTATTTTGTAGATACAGCCCCGACCCTATGGGCAGGCAGGCGTCCACTCAGGAGACTTTCCACGATGAGCTGGTGTAGGAGGAATATCGACACATGTCCGCCACCAGTTGCAACTTGACCGATAATCACTGATAGCAAACTTACGGTGTTGAGGGAAGAGGAATTGAAGCTCGTAAAACTATTATTCAATGTTTCATCGGCATCACAAGATGATGGGAGTTAGAACTTTCCACAAGTGCTGATTTACAAAATGGAGAAAGAGATTTCAAAGATGAACAGGTGGATATCATGTTTCATCCGACAACGTACAAAGAAAGCATGATTGGTGCCTACCTATTCGACCAGGAACATTTCTATGAGTGAAGGCGTTATCACAGACAGAATGAGTTGTTACGATGAACTCCAAAGTGCAATATTGCTCACGCAAGATTTCCAGATTGGATACAAAGCACATGTTGGCTTTAAGGACTCTAAGAACTTCGAAAACAAGTATATCTTTGTAGTTTTCCATCCAAGTCGTTGATATTTTGAAAGGAAGATGTTTTTCCATTGCTTATGAGGCTCATGGGGAGATTACAATTATTATTAAAGTTTTGATTGCACTATTCAAATGGTAAGTTCAATACAAGTTGAATGGTATTTCGGGTACAAAATCACTACAGAGATATGGTATTATAGTAGATGATCTCTTGGTATCGAAGAAAGTACAGAGACAAGTGAAGAAGGCTTACAAGAAAAGTGGGGTTTACCACAAAGGATAAGCTTCCGCAAAACATAGAACTTTGCAGACCAAAAGAGTAAGAGACCTAAAGTCAGTGGGCATTACATATGGAAACTAACAACGACTATTACCAACGATGATATTCGCCTTGATGCCAAACTCATAAGATGAAAGATATTGACCATTGGTCAGGCAGAAAAAGGATACATTTCACAAATATGTGTCCTACTACTTTAGAGTCCAAAAGAGGTTTAAAGAAGTCTCACGTATTAAAAACAAATACCAAGCTTCTTCCTCTCACCCTGTATCACTATTAAAAGAGAGCCGTACGCTCGTGCCTATTAATTTAATTTCATCGGATTTCGCATCGTCCATCCTATAGCCGCCGCTATCTTCTATCCAACAACAACATGCCTCCATTCTCGCTAGTTCCCTACTGCTCTGGCGACTATTCTTCTCTTCCAAGAACAAGTCAATACGATTTTCATCGTTCGTACCAAGATGTGCATGCCACAATGATTTCGATTCTAGTCCTAATTCTTCCTATTTTCCGCTCGTTGAAGACCCTTCTCATGTTCTCATGGTTCTGCCTAGATGATGATCTCAAAATATTTGCTCAAATCACAGCATGGATGAAGGAGATCCAAGAATGCTTCTTTCTCGCTTTTTGTCATGAAAACCTTTCCGGGTCTTCACTTTCTTCAGCTTCTTCAAGAAGCCAAACTTTTGTCGAATATGCTTCTTATGAAAAGAACACCAAAACGTATCTCCAACATAATAGTAAAACCGTGCACCTCCACTTTGGGGGAGGTGAGTAGAGATACATGACCTTAAATCGTAATTCGTAGCATAAAATGAGATCATTCTAAAGGCATGAAGATGTCCGGCCCGTTTTCGTTGTTTGTTCAGAAAATGGTATCAACTATATACCGTATTCCAGCTCTAAACGGAAGTCCAATTTACCAATGCAAATTGACCTCAATGGGTTTTCATGAGACTGGGGACATGCAAGTCTCGGCAGCTCCACACAAATACTCAAAGGTGTAACTGTAAGTCATCAAGCCATGTTTATGTCATTGCTTCGACAGATTCTCGTATCCGACACAAATTCTGTTTCTAAGCATAATCTCATCAAGATATTGGACCATATCCTAAAAAGAAGCGAGGATTAGGAACGTCAGCTAAATTTGAAGTTACAAAGCCACCGTTCACGGATTCAAAATGTGTTAAGTTATCTTCAGCTCTTAGTATATTCTTGTCAGATCGTATTTCAGAAACATATTTTTAGCAGAGAGCTTCATGGGTCATATAGATTTTGTTGTCTGCGAGGATATTTTATTACTATTTCTCAACAAAACAGAACTTCATATGTATTCAGGGGAATTGCATTTCACCTACAATAAAGTTATGAAAGAAAACAAAGAAAACTTCAAATAGCGAAAAATCGTTGAACTTAAAGACTATAAAGAAACAATCAGAGATGAAGAACAATTGAGTTCTCCTTACATTCAAAATTACAACTAAAGAAGAGTTTGAAGAAAACGTGTCGTCAGAGAGCCTAATGTTTTTACATAGAAAAGTATGATTGAGTCGCTGCATATGAAGTGATATATCGTTGCATTTTGTAAGTTTAGAGTTATCTCATGTCTCGATGAATATGTATAACACCCATGAAAGAGAATAGAACAGCCCCCATACATAGCTCAATAGAGAATCAGCAGCCCTTGGAACGTTGCATGGATTTTATGTAAATAAAGGTGATGAAATGGTGTGCCGTATGAGTCCTAAGACCGTTATAAAAAATTATAAGCCTCCTAACAATGTGTTAGCAGATGATATGTATATCCATCTCTTTAAAGGAGATCCGATAAGAAGAATACTTTCGTGAGTCACAAAGTGACGAAAGCTGATCTAAAGTCCGGTTTCTCGGCAAGTTGTCACAGGATGATGATGGAAGACCCATTCAAAGATCTCATATTATGAATGGAACGTGATGCCTTTTGGATTGAAGCATGCACCATCAAAGTTCCAAAGGTAATGGATTCCATTTAAACCTTATGATGATTAAGCTTGCATATATAGATGATCTCGCTAATATTTTCCAAGAATTCTACAAGACCACTTTCTGTACATCCGAAGATCTTTATGAAGTCATTCAAAGAAATGGGTTAGTCTTAAGCAAGAAGATAGAGCTGGCAGAAGACTAAGATCAAATTTTTTGGACATGAGATTGAATGCCAATTGTTTCACAACATCATGCAATTTGAATTATGATAAGTTTTACGTTGCATTAGAGAACTCAGCTACAAAGAGGTTTTTGGGTTGTTCTAATTATGTGAGTACCTATCTTCCGTATGCCATTGATAGATCACAACTAGAGATCGTAGTGAAAATCCAAGCCTTGGACCGATGGTTATACCCGAAGGGCTCGTTATAGTCAGTATCAAGGTTAAAAAATTCTCATATTATATGTTGTCGATGATAATACGTTTAAAGTTGTTGAGATAGATGCCGTAATATTGGTTGTGAGGTAACCCAACAAAGCGAATGAAAGATGATCCAAAGGACTACAATGGTTGTCTAGTTGTTTCGTGAGTGTGGAGCAAAGTCAATCGAATTACGTCCTATTGAGAAAGAGTAAAAGGCACCGGAATTGTATTAACAAATCTTCAATTCATTTTAATAACAGACATTTTCTGGCTTAGAACAGTATGCACATGGCGGAAAACCGATAAAGGAAATGAAGAACTGGAGGATGGTAACTTGTAAGATGGCAAGCCTTTTGCATATTTTAATTTTAAAGTTTATAATAAAGGTTCCGTTAATCACTAGATTTTTTAAGCAATAGAATATCTCTGAAGAAAGAAGAACAAAAAGAATGACCTCGAAGAAGAACAACTTCATTGCATGGTTGGTTTCATCGAATGAATTGAAAGCAATCAAAGGGAAGAGTTTACATATTGTAGAGATGAGTTCTGGGCCTGCAGACAGTAAAGCTTTACATGGATTAATTCAAGACAACCACACATCTAAGGCTATTCGATTGCAGAATACAGGAACGCCTTTTATATGGATTCAATCTTTATGAAACATATTGTTTAAGATTTTGTGATGACCGCCGTATACAATTGGTGAATGTTTCATCACTACGATGAGAGAAATCACGGCCTTAGAAATACAAATTTGTGAATCCCATACTAAAGCTGGCAGGCGCATGCACTATCAATGGTTGGCCGCATAAAGATAAAGTATCAATCAGCCGATGTCGATGATCGTCCAATGGATTTACAAAGCTTGGGATGACGCAGTTCATCATCTTGATATCCACCAAGATCTTAGAAGATTCCGTAAATATCAATATCAATTCAAGACAAGTGGTCCCTTTATTTCCCACGAAAAGGTTTTCTCAGTAATAATGATACCTAGCTGCCGTGTATATTGGAGACGAAGTTTTCCTCTTGGACTCTTCGCCCGAAAGTACCTAATGTAACCAATAAAGTTTGATTCTCATGGGCCTTGTAAGGCATCCGTACATTCACCCACTATCACTAAATTTTGTCGCCTGAGAGGATTCCGTGCGGATGCTGCAGTGTTTTCGTGTTACCCGAAACGATGATCTCTTTCGGCGAAGTGCTGGCAGACGGAGTGAAGCACAGGGAATGACTTTCCTCCATCCCAGGCAAGGAGGGGAAAGGCCATTTTGTGGGCGGGGGGTAACGGAGTTTTGAGTCTAGAGTCTTGTGTGTTTTAAGAGCCCTAGTTCGTCTCCCCGGGCTCGCGTCCGTGTCTTTTTGCGATTCGCTCGCACCGCCGAGCCTCGTACGCGCGGGCTCCTTAGTGAACCCAGAAGAAGCCCGCGGGCGGTGTGCGCCCGTACACACCGGGCGAACGCAAAGTGCCGGCCCATTAGGTGAGTCCGAAACTTATGTTTGAGTGTTAAGGCTGAAAGTTCTAGGCGAGTCCGTATATCGTTGTGAAGCCTCCCATCGATCACCTGTCCGTGAGTATCATAAGTCCGTAAAATCTGCTACAAATTATCCTCGAGCACAAGAAATTTTGAACTCCATCTTGTATCCTACTGTGGGGGTTATTCTTATTATTAATAAAGAGAGATATTTCCATCTGGATTCCGTTATTTAAGTACCGTTATTTCGTGTACACTAATTGTTGTTAAGATACTTGCATTGTTTGAAAGTTCGCCGAAAGTTCGGCCGGAGTCTGCGAAAATCGAGGACGAAGGGCCGTGGCGTTGAAAGCTGCAGGAAGGGCTACAGAGCGGAAGGCCCGCAGGGCCTGTCCGGGCCCGCGGTGTCGTGCTCATACAAAGTGTTGTTCCGCAGAGACTTAACAAGGCCAAGTCCGTTGGTTTACAACAAGCAAGCTTGAAGGAAGCCTCCAGCCAGAAATTGGCATCAGCAGCCATGCCCACGCGTGTTCAAGAAAAGGTCAAGACTTAAAATCCATTCTTAAATGGATTCATATATGTCCAAACTGGCCTCATTCAAAGAGCTCATGAGAAAGACCCAGCAGCCAAACCTTCGGCAGAGCAAGGCGCCAGACCAAGTAGCCGGGTGATTGGGTCGAGTCCGATCATTTGCATGCAAGGTTGAACCCCGAGCCCGTTGGGTTCTTTCCAAATATCAAAGCTCTGGGCACATATAATGATCTAGGTATCGGCATCCGAAAGCTTCCCAACAGAACAATTGTTGTAAAGAGTCACGCAGTATAGAAGAGAATAGTGATCGTGTCCAGCTGATCCCTTATTTTTAAACCTAAAGAACTTTCAAGTTACCAAAAAATCAGAAAACAATTTTTACATTTGGGTTGTTCGCGTACATATTCATGCCAGTGCATCCGGGTGTTGATGTACAAAGTAGCACCATGATCTAACACATGAAGTTAAATATACAATATTTCTTTGATTGAGGAATTGTAGTTCCATTATCTAATGATCAGCTTATTATTTGACTGCTTATCCAAATTTTCAGCCATGAACAATGATGAAACATCATGTATATATTTTGCAACTTCAAATCTGCATTTATGGAATGGATATGAGAAAGAAGAAAGCAATGTTATTCAACTTTGGGCGATGTTTCAAATATACTTCCACAATGTTTCTTGTTGTCTCTCACAACTTCAAAGAGAGTCTAAGACCACAGGGTTGTTCTTGCGTATCCCAAAAATTCGAAATAAAGAACACCATAAGCTATCAAATGGGAAGATTTGCAATTTCCAACACCGGACGGCCCCAAATTCCCGTACTGCTTCAAAGACAACTAATACCAACATCACCGAGAATTGATCATGTCACTCGTCTTCTTCTTTAAGGCTGCAGCGAACAGACAGCGATGATTTAAGCCGAATGTAAAATTCTTCTCGTTTTTGTTTCTTACCGTGCGATATTTAGATGGTGTTCAATTGTTTCAAATTGTAGTCATGTAGCATTATTTGAGTTCAACAAATTGTTAATTTTCATCAATAAATGTTGAGTGCTCTCCCAATGTCATCAAAGTGTCAACCCTGTACCTAATGGCGCTTGTTACATAAGAAACCATATGTCCTAGGACCCATGAAGCACCTCTTTCTACTCTACAAACCCATGTTCTAACTAAAATGCTCGAAATTCCATTTTCCCCATGAATATTTATGTTCTTATGATGCATTTACCCATCTCTTAGAAAATGAAGACCCAAGGCTCAACGATGTTGATGAACCAAAGCGTTCCAAACAGCCCAGAAGGCGAAGCTCTGGGTTATATTGAGCAAGCAGATAAGTTAGCTATAATGCGCATTCGCAGATCCCGCTCTGTGTACGTGGCAGAGAGGCCATCCCATTCCCGAGATTCATAAGTTTCGACAGCACTATGATGGATACCCAAGTCACAATCCTTAGCGAATGGAGTAAAGGATGGAGTAAATTGCATTTGCTCACACCTACAAGTCGATGGTTTTGCACTGCTTCTTGCAAGAGGAAAAAAACAAGACAAAAATTAATTTGTTAACATATGAAGAAAAGGGCCGTGTGATTTCTTTTTATTTCGAAGCAAATGAAAATGATGTGGTTTTGATGGCAGACAACCATCTCTACATTCATGACCGTACCTTCCGATGGGCAAGATAAAGATCATATTTACCACCACCTTTTCACATTGTATTAGGAGAAGGGTTTAATACAATGACAAGCAGTTCCCTCCGGTTCAAAGAGACAATTTTTCAAGGTGGCACCGTTGCAGAATACAAAAGACAGCGAAAATCGACCAACATCGATTATCGTTTAGAGAAAATGTTGCAAAAATCGGCTTAGTCAAAGACCGTATTGACCCACCCAAGTCTTCGAACGATGTATATAGAGTCTCTTAATTCGTACGTTATGACGACAGCTAATAGACATTGAAAATTCTTTTGATATCGTAATGATGTTGAAGGATGTATAGTAGAATGCTTGCTCTACCTTTGAACAGCTTTTTGACTTGTTCAACAAGTTTGATAGGATAAATTTGAAGAAAGCCACAGCCTATTCCCCCGCTTTTCTGCTTTCTGCATGAAGAGGTTCACATGAGACAGAGAAGCCTTATGCCAATTGTGTATATACCTGCTCCCAAAGTTTCCTTAACTCTTCCCCAAAGAAGAAGCATGCTTAGAATTACTACGTACCTCATGCGTCTAAGCTCTAGCCAAAACTAAGAACATTCCGAGAAACTTACAATAGTCGTCCTCAGAAGCCTCGATTCTATAGCGATTTTTCTCAATATATGAACCTTTAGAGTCTTGCCTTTACTGTAGCATGGCCCACTCTACAGTGTAGTGTTCCACCTCTGGTGACATCGGGCCAAGGGGAGTCATATGACAGAATATTGATAAATATGTTCGCTCACCGTACTGTGCAAATCCTTGATCGTAATAACTGCTGAGTATAAACCGATGTGTTGAGGAAGAGGACTGGTTCGTAAAACCGTCATTCAAATGTTTTATCGGCACCGCAAGACAGGGAGCAGAATTCCCCCCTCGCGTTGATTGATAAAATGGAGAAAGAGATTCTAAAAGGTGAAATATGGTGACATTGTTTCATCCCGATGGCACTGTAGTATACCAACATGATGGTGCTTCACCGTACTTGATCCGAGGAACATTGGGTGAGCAAGAAAGAAGGCGTTATCACGTATAAGAATGAGCGCGTCAAGAATTCTAAAGTGCAACAATATTAACCAATATGAAGATTTCTACAGATTGGATACAAGCGAATATTCTTACGATGACCCTACAACTTCGTGGAAACAAGTATATTCCCATGTAGCCTTCTTCTATCCAAGCTTCGGTTGATACGGAAAACGTGAAGATGCTTTTCCATTGCCTATGGGAGGCTCCGTGTGGGGAGACTTTCATGTACCACATTAAAGTTTTGATTTCTCTGTACCGTATCTAAATGCAGAGCTAACATGTTGAACACTTCCCGGCATAAAATTACCTTTAAGGAAAGAGATATGGCATTACAGAGATGATCCCCCTTGTTCAAATTATTATCATAAAAAGAGTGATTCCAACACTGATACAAAAGAAAGCCACATATTTTAAAGAATTCTTCTTATTATACTTATAACGGTATACATGCATTTTTCACCGTATTTCATCAAAGTCTTTTCCGCATCTGCGAACTAATTTGTCATAAAGTATTTCAAGATACGAGATCTCGAACACCCACAAATACTTCAATATACGTATCGACGGCCCGCAGACGGCAACTTCACAATCGTAACATACATTATTAAATGTTTTTTATGTCATTATTATACTTATGCCTATAATCCCATCTCATGTACTTATAGCCACTCATCCCTACAAATCGTAAGCTATATATTATTAAATTTTAGTCATTATTATACCATGCCTATAATCCTATCTCATGTACGATAGCCACCCATCCCCACATATATAATTGGTCTACATTAATACTCATATCTGCACGGGAGCTCGTTTTTGGGAAATTGAATGGCTAAAAGCGCCCATGAGTTAGAAATCAGCTTAATTAAGCCGTAGTGTCTTTGTACAATTGATACTGGAGATTGAATTTACCCTTATGATGTGCTGCTATATGTTGTAACATTTAATGATTGTATTGGGATCTTGTTTATTTGTATTTTCTACTTTCACCCTGTAATTAAAACTAATGTAGTGAATAATTTTTTTCTTGCCATCCTCTCAAATCTAGCAATTGCAATTTATGAGTTCAACAATAAGAAATTGTAGGACGCTCATGGTTTGAAAAGAGTTTTATAATAAACTTATGCTACATCAGATTGACGCTAATATTATACTAGATTGTTGAGGTTAATAAATCGTAAGTTCGTATTGCGACGCGTAATATTATACTAGATTCTTGAGGTTAATAACTGTAAGGTTCTGCACCTAAATTCTTCTGTTGCATTTGAAATATTTTTATTCTATTCAAAATCGCTTACAAGCAAATTTTTATTTGACCCGATAATAGCATTACTTATTTGAGCGTCATTTTCAGAACCTAATATTTTTTCATTCACCATATTTTTAAATATTTTAAGAATTCATCATATTTGTATAAAATTTACAATTTTAATTCAGTGATATTTTATATTTTGTGAATATTTAAATTTGAAATTTACAACAATATTTAATCAGTAAAATTGCGATTGGTATCATTTTGTCAAATATTTAAATTTAATTTACATAAACATTTGGTTATAGTAAATTGGGGCAGATTTTCAAACTAAATTTACTCAAAACCCCTTCAACATTTAGAAAACGTGAATATGGTTACTTGATAATAAGGTTGTTTGATTTTTTTTCCAAACTGTGGAAAATGTGATAACTTTGCTTGATTTTTTTAATTCAATAACAATGTTGTTTGATTTTATTTTTTCCCAACTAGAAAATGGATATACAGGAGAACGCTGTTTAATTTTGATTTTTAATATGGTAGAAGTTGTTTGATTTTTTTTATTCAACTACAAATTAAAGGAAGGTGCTTTCAGTCGAGATTTGTAAAAAGTCAACAAATCTTTATATATATACATACAGAATATGCTATTGAAATAATAGGGTTTAGTGTAACTTGTAATTTTAATAAAAAAAAAAATTGAAGTAAAATTTCAAGAATTTTTGTTGTAGTCAAACTATTTTGACAAATATAAAATTATAAGGTTTAATGTTTTGTATTATGATTATTACATGTTATAAATTAGAATTTTTGTTTTTAGAGCAATGATTAATTATAAATTAAAGATATAAATGTATATTTTTGAAAATATTTGTACAAGAACAATGAACTATCCATTTGCTCACCGTTCGCCTACACATAATTTGACAGAAAGTGGTGATATATATTTCTCTGAGAGATTTTTGGTTCGGTTTCATCGTATTCTCCAATATCATTCAAATTTTGCAAAGTGAAAATAAAAACCCAAATGTTCTAGCAATTTTCAAAAAACCAATTATGCTCTTTAAGTATCTAAAAGCAAGCTACGTTTTCCATAAATATAGAGTTAAGGGTAGGTTGGGTAAATAAAACTTCCAAGCAATCACAAATTACTTCAAGTAACATAATTCCATTTCCATAAATATAACCCTATTGCTACAAATGTGGAATTTATATGGTTTACTTAACATAGAATTTGATTTAACATATCATTATAAGTAATTCGTATATGGATGAATATTAATAAATTATGGCAATCGTAGTGGAAATCATGAATTTTATTTAGTATATGACAATCATTTAATAGATGTTTTTGGTTATGTGATTTGAAATTAAAGGGTATAGGGAATTGAGATAATGGAGGAAGATAAACATGAATGGAAAGTCATCAATAAAGGCACTAAATACATTTTTTCTTGTTTAATTGGTGATTGTGCCTGTATTCACTAGTATCCACTAAGTGGCTTTAATCACCATCATATAATGATACAATTCTTCCTTATTCCTCCATGTCAAAGATGGAGACAAAGAGATCACAATGCTAGACGAAGTCAAGACGCCCACAAAGATTAGAAAGCAAAATGCAAATATCCAATATGATGTAGATGCAAGGTTATGTTACACCAACAAGCATATAGCATTTGTTCATGAAGAAATTATTTCTTGTAAGTATTATTGGCATGAACATGTGTGTCTTATTATAATAACATGAATATATGATTATGTTAATTATTGAACTGTTTTTATGCAACTGCTTTCTACACAGATGAGCTTGATGATGCCTAAAACTTAAAACTGCATGAAAATTGATAGTTGGGACCAAAGTCTACCTCGAGACCATGAGCGTACAGAACAGATTTGTTAAAAAAGAAAGAGAATAAATTTTTAATGATGTAAGGCCGTAAGAGGTAGTGAGTTACACCCTAACTTAAACTATGAATATAATAGATTTAATAAATGAGTACTCACATAAGTCTAATTTTTCTTTGTATTTATTTTCTAGATATTTTCACAAAATGATGTTTATTTTTAGTATCAATTGTATATTAATTTCCCATTTTTATTGATATTATTAGCTTAATTAATATAATTCATAGACTCTTACAACCCAACATGCATCAAGCTTGAACCCCACATGCATCAAGTTGTGAACTGTCATATATCTACCTAGATTTCAAATAATTTTTGGAGGAAGTGAGTTTTGTTTCCATACAAACTATTTTCATATCAACATTAGCATATATATTACTATATTTTATTAGGATGTATGTAAGTGAGAACATATATTTTATGATCTAAATTTATTTTCTTATTTATTATCATATTTTACTATGATGATAATAAAGAAATGGATGTGCAGTATTGTTTTTGGAATTATTACAATCATTTAAATCAAAACATGATTTTGTCTTTGAAAGAAAGAAGAGATGATTAAGTATATACGAACACTTTTTTACAATTGTTAATTAGCTATACTAACTTGTTTGAGATATATATATATATATATATATATATATATATATATATATATATATATATATATATATATATATATATATATATATATATATATATATATATATATATACACACATAATTCTGTGTCTAGAATAAAGAATACAAACTTCAAAGCCATCTGTTAATATAATAGATAGCGCACTTCATCGGCATCCAAAGCTACATTGTTCACAAATTGGTCATGTATCTTCCTTACGTAATTTAGGAGATGTGTTGTATACCCTATACTATAGCTTCATAACACATCGACATTTAATTTATTATATATTATAATCGAATATTTTTTCAATGAATTGTGTCCTTCATTTTGTATGGTGCCCATCTATTCATTATTTCTATACTATTTTGCATTTGTTTTAACCCAATTTTTTTTATTATGGAGGCTAAATGAACCTGAGAAGGATTCTTTTGGGATTTAATAGCTTGGATGATAAGCCTAGAGTCTCCAATGGCCAATATGGATAGGAAATTCCTCTTGATCGCTAGATTTAGTCCCTGCCACAGAGCAAGAGCCTCTTCTCTGTTGTTTGATTCTATGCCCAGACCCCATTGAAACTGCAACTCTGTTGAACCTCCAGGACTCAGAAGAACCCCGCCACCGCCCGCTACTCCAAGGTTACCTTTAGAGGCCCCGTCGAAGAAAAGACAGTGATCATCCAAAGCTGATCTCCACTTAATAAACTCCTGCTCATCCAGACGAATTTCCCAATTAGCAGAGGCTATTGCAGGAGGAATGGGGTTGTCCTTATAGTTTGGAACAAGCTCTTTAAGCTAGTGCTCCTCCTCGCTGTCTAGGATCATTTCATTTCTTATGGCAGGATTGGCTTCCAATGACTCACCCAGAAGAGCTTTGATTTTAGTGATAACTCTGGTAGGAGTACAACTTTCTTCCCTGAAAAGTCTATTGTTCCTCTCCAACCACAATTTCCAGCATGTGAATTTGGGGATCCACATCCAGCCAGTCTTGAGAAGGATTTTTTTGGTGAGGCAGAACGAAGATAATTTGGCCTAGTTTCGAAGTAGATTTGGTATATTTCCGGGGAGCTCTATTTTGTCAGATCCTAACATCAGGACACCCCTCCAAAATTCTTGAGCAAAGGGGCACATTAACAATAGATGATTAGCTGTTTCTTCATCTGACACACAAAGGGGGCACCTGTAGGGCCCTTCCATTCCACGTCTTCGCAGATTATCTCTGGTGAGGATACTTTTATGCGCTAACGTCCAGCAGAAGAAGTCAACTTTGGGAAGCGTAGGGAAGGCCCAAATAAATTTCCATTGAGTTGGATCCGGAGGGACATTTGGGACAACCATCATACTTTTGTAACCTTATGATGCAGAGTATGATCCTGAGAGGGAGCCCCACCCTCGTTTTTCCTTAGATGTTGCCTTTGAAGGAGATTTTTCCTTGGAGCAAATCCAACAGTAACGATGCTTCTCCTTGCAGCCAATGAGGAACCTCCCCCAAATTCCAACTGTCCCAAAGACTTCCTGCATCATCTGTCCAGTTTGAAATGTCCCACAGGGTTTCCAAATTGCAGGTTTGAAGCCAAGATTTAATATTTGCAAGACCTTCCACTTGGTTCAAAGGCTGATCACCTAGGATTGAATCATCCCAAATTCTGATTTTTTTCCCATTACCTGGGATCTAGAAAATTTTGTGGCGGAAGTGCTCCATAGCTGAGAGACAGAGTTTGAAAACTGGAGATCCTTTGGGAGATCTTGGAGACTGATCCAAGCACCTCAAACGCTGCCCATGGAAATATTTCTTCCACAGGACTCTCTTACTCCAACTAGATTTCACAGAGACAATGTTCCACAAGATCTTGGATCCCAGAGCAAGGTTTTGGGCAACCAAATCTCGCATTTGAAGACCTCCTTCCAAGAATGGCATCTTAAGAGTGTCCTAGTTTACTAAATGAAGCCTTCTTTCATTATTCCCCCCCCTTCCCACAGAAATCTTAATCAGGAGATCAAGTCTCTTGAAGAAAAATGCTCAAAATTGCTCCGAAATAGATCGACTGGAAAGAGCTCATCAACACAATCCCAACGCCGTGAACAACACTCAAATCCGACGCCGCATGAAGAAGATATTCAGCTTTGAAGTTCGCCAGTTTCAATTAAAAATGGTCAAAATTTGACTTTGGAAAAAATATATTTTTATTAAAAAAAGAATATTCCACAGAATATTCTGGGAATATTCCATAGAATATTCCACAAAATATTCTGCGGAATATTCCAGGCGCAGCCAATTAAAAGGCGCCACGTGGCCCCAAGGTCAAATGGAATGGCGTGTTAAAAAAATTGTTTTATGCACTCGGCAAGATTTGAACATGGGTCGGCGGGATGTCAACCGGGTGGCTTAACCACTGGGCCAATGGTGGTACTTGTTAAAACAATGCAACGCATTTATATTTAAATGTTAAAGTTCATTTGGGCGAGGCCCAAAAGGGGGCCAGCCCCCTCAGCATGAAACCTCAGGCTCGGAACCAAAGAGTTAAAACCATTGGTGCGCAATTCAAAGTGGATAAGGTTCAGTCATTTGGGAGCGCAATTTATGTTATGCACGTTATATTATATGGTTTAACATTTAAAAGACTTCCGCATTAAACTCCAATTTATAACCATTATTTCCGACGGGCCCGGTCACGTGGCTTCATCCCTTAGCACCTTCGGACTGGCGGTATTATGGCGGACCCCTAAATTTTAACGCCGCCCCTATTTTGGCGGAGTTATCTGGTAGTTAGCCAGATTTAGTGGAGTTTTGTTAGGGAAAACTAGCAGTTGGAGTAAAAGTGCCATAGCTTTGGCTAGGAGAAGCCTTTTGATACGAATTTTTTATTTATTTTGAGTGTAGAGATCATTCTGAAGCTGTTGGAAGTGTTTTCAGAGCCATCAGGGTGCTCTAACAGATAATTTACCAGCGTTTTTGGTCGTGGAGCCACCAGGGCCTAAGGGGAAAAGAGCTGTTTTGGACTACCTTCATCCAATGGAGGTGAATGTTTAGTCATTTTAGACTGATTTGGGCCTTCTGAATCTATTTTTGCAGTGTATTTTTCCATTTGAGGCTTCTATACAGTTGTATTCACATTTTGAGCATTTAATCAAAGGAGAAAAAGCCTAATTAGAGGCTTTTGGACCCAGCGGAGGTAGCCCAAGAGAGGGGTGAACCGCTTAAACAATTATTTGCTGTCACACTGTATAATTTTGCTGCATATTTTCAGATTCTGATAGTTTAAACAGTAAATTTTTATAAGCAAGCTTTTCCCAAACAAGTTTAAACAGTAAAAAAAACTTGTTAGTTTATCTTCAAACCTCTACACTTCAATTGCAGAATATGTATACTTGTCTATTCACACATTAAAGTTAGATCAATGAATACTTTGCAGTTAAAACAAATACTTTCATTGATCGGATCTCTGTGATTACATTTTATTTCTTTAGGCAGAGTCTGTAGAAGGGCTAGGTAGCCTCCGGATTCATCCTTTCTAGTAAAGGTGAAATATCCGGTGAATGCCCCTACAGTCAATCTCTGTATGAGAAATAGTTTGTTCTGACAATTTCAGATCAGGTTGGTATCAGAGCTCAAGGTTTTTCTTAAGAGTTTGTGAAATTTGTGCAAGTAAATTGTGTTATTCTGCAAAATTTGATGCTTACTAGGCCGAAATTGCAAAGAGGGGAAGGTCAATTGGTTAGAGAACAAGTTAATCCTCAACCAAGGAGGGCTAGAGTGCCATTACATCCACCTTCCATTTCATCCTCAATAGCCTTAGAATCAGCTACAAACATGTCTTCCACAGAAGGAGAAGTACATGAGGAAATGAATCCCAAGGAATAAGAAAGAGTCTTTAGAAAAGCTTTCTTGGACTTGACTGAGATGGTTAGGATCCTATACCAGGAGAGAAATGATAGGATTGCTGGAGAAGGGTCTAGAAACCAAAGGGAAGAAGGAGATTCTTCAGGAGGAAAGAAAAACAAGGATGAGTCTAAGAAAGGGAATGGAGGAAATGGTGATCCTTCATCTCCATCGTCATCCTCTTTCTCCACATCATCCTCTTCTACTTCTGTTAATCAGTCACACAAAACAAAAACATCTCTTAAAAATCCTTTGTTAAAGCTTGATGTAAAGTTTGAGTTGCCGATGTTTAATGGTGATGTGAATGCAGAGAAATTGGATAATTGGATTAGACAGCTGGAAGTCTATCTAAGAATTCAGAATCTGCATGATGATGACACAAAAATCCAATTAGCCTCTTTAAGAATGGATGGAGCAGCTTTGGTTTGGTGGGAAGCCAAGACTAGAGAGGAGATTAAAAAGAATGGTAAGATAACTCTAACATGGAATGAGTTTATTACTGCTATTAAGAAACAGTTTTATCCTCTTTCTCATATTCAGAAAGCAATCATGAATTGGCAAAATTTTAGGCAACTTAAGGGTCAAAATGTGCAAGATTATACCCAAGAGTTTAGAAGGAGAGCACTTCTACTTAGAGTAGACTTACAAAGTCAAGACACCTTGTTGAAATACATAGGAGGTTTGCACAATTACCTTCAACATACTATTCTATTGTTCAATCCTACCAGCTTAGATAAAGTCTGTGTGCAGGCTACACATTTAGAAGCTAGAGGAAAGAATATTTTTGATGAGGATAGTAATTTCAAAAACAAAGGAAAGAAGAGAGTTGCAAATTCAAGAAAATACAAAGGAAAGTTCTTTTGCAAGAACTGTTCAAAGACAAGTCATGATGAAGATCATTGTTGGAAGCTTCATCCTGAACTGAAACCAGAAAAATTCAAGAACAAAAACAAGACCAAAGAAAAGGAGAAAATTGTTGCAACAGTTGAGCAAGACTTAGGGTCAGACTCAGGAGATGAGACAAAAAGCATAGGCATGGTTTTAAAGAACACTAAAGGGAAAGAAGTGGTGCAAGACACAATTCCTAGTTCTAGCTCTTTGAATTGTCACAAAGATACTCATGATGAAAAGAGGAGGATAGAGCTTTTCCATGTGAGGGTAATTTCAAAACATACCAAAATTGACACACTATTTGACAGTGGGTCACAAGAAAATCTTATATCTGAAGACTTGGTCAAGCAACTGAAACTTGAGACCATTCTACATCTAAAGCCTTATCCACTTGGATGGATATGCAAGGATGCCAATTTGCAAGTCTCAAGAAAGTTCATATTGCGCTTTGCAATAACTGCACACTTTATTGACACAGTGGAACTTGATGTGGTGCCGCTTGATATCTCAGGTATTGTTCTGGGAAGTCCTTATTTATTTGACAGGAAGGCCATCTTTCATCGCCATGAAAACAAGTATCACTTGTTCAAAGATGGTAAATAGTACATTGTGAGAGCTCACAAGAAGAAGCTGGAATCTTCTTTACTACATGCATGTCAATTGAAAAGACTGGTTAATGCAAGTCAAAGTCTAACTTTGTTGATGTTGAAACGACCAGATTTTGAGCATTTGCCATTTTATGATGTTGCTAATGATTTGTCTCAGTTTGATAACAGTTTGTGTTTGAAAAAAGATTATTTTATGTTGCACGAATTACCTTTTGGGTCAGCCAATGCAGTGAATGAAGTGTCAAAGCAAAGCAGTGCAAACAAGAAGGACACAAAATTCAGCATGGGGCAAAGTTGGTTTCAGAATGGTGCAATTCGCCATGCGAACAGTTTGCAAGGTGAAAGTCATTTTAAGTCTTCTGGGAAGTTTGATCAATGTAGAGAAAGTTTATTTTCTGCAAATTACAATTGTTGTTCAACAAATTTTAATCATTTGCATCATGACTCCGTCAATCTTAGCAATGGTAGATAAGTTGATTCCAGAGACAGGTTATCATTTTCTCAAAAGCTTCAGTTGATGAAATCAGGCAGATTTCAGTTGTTCAAGGGTGGAAGAGTGGAGAATCAGTCTCCACATCATCAATTTCAGTAATCAGAAAGCTTTTGAGGGTCCTGTTGTACTATACAACAACCCTCCTTTTTTCTCAAAATTTTAGAAATAAAATTCATTTAGAAAT
>JAXQQM020080434.1:0-17798 GCA_034641835.2 Pinus albicaulis | reverse complement strand
TTGTCACACCTCCCAATTTCCTTCCCAATTTTTTTTTTTTAGCCCTTCGAGTTTACACCTAGCAAGGTGTTATACTATTACTTTGCAGACTTACAAGGTATTATCTACTTCAGAGTGTTCCCCCAATTCCAATTTATTTCTATGTATCAATTATCTCCAACCACCAGAGAATTTTATAGATTTGTACCTAATTAAAATAAATTGATTTGTAACAAAGGTAACTATATTTAACATACCCCATCATGATTTGATTTATCAATAACCATTTCATGTTCTACCCTTGTATGTATAAATTCCACCTTGGTACCTCTAATATATTGACATGGTTGATGATCATAGGTGAAATAAATTCGTTGTCACATATTGCATACATGGTTATATGTCGAAAGATTTTTATGGAAACACTGCGCTTTCCCATGTCTCTCACTCCATTCATTGGGGATATACATAACCCTTAGTGATTTGAAATTTTTCTATGTTTATGCCTATGCGTACATATTACTCTTGCGTATTTATTTGTTCCTCGTCCTTGTTAATATCATGATTGGATATAGTCTGTGGTGGTTTCCACGTAATGCAATGTTGTGAATTGGATCGACATAATTGTGAATTGAGACGATGCTTAATATTCCACGCAACCTCATATCTGATTTGTAATCTCGTCTCAGAAGTTGTAATGGGTTCTTTGTTCATTCGTGGCCACGAGAGCTGGCTCCACGTGGTTCTGGATTCATTTCTTCAGCCTACTGGGTTGCCAAGGTGACTTCTATGGCACGGCCAGGACGTTATGACATTAAATTTCGTTGGTTGTCATATTAAATGTTTGGCGTATGGTGTACATGGCACATTAAACCCTTTGATCCGTGGCTTATCCCTTGGGATCATGCCATGTGGACAACTCTGATTTCATCCTGTGCGTTAGGGTTTTGTGGATCGTTTCATGAGATATGGATATAAATTCACCAGGTAAATTTGTTCGTCGATTTCTTTTCCTTTCCTGCGTGTTGGTTTGCCACCTGACAGAGAAAATCAAGGCCATAGGAAGCTGAACGAACCTCAGTCCTATCTCGGGCAGATTTCTGAGCTAAACTTTACGAGTCAGGTATGTCTTTGTCGTAGTTCTAAAATTTTACACGCTATTGAAATTATTTACCATGGCTTCCCTTCCTGGAGTGGAGCTACGCGGCTTGCTTCGAGCCAGCGCTGAGGTTTTTGGGTTTAACTGGCCTACTTGTCATTGTTTAGTTGCCGAGGTAGTTGCATCTATCAATTTATCAAGATTTTGTTGCGTTCTGACAATAGGTTCTATTGTCTCTGCAGAGAATTCGTCATTTCCCTTCCAAGTGATTCGGTTGTGTAGGTTAACTTCATAATGTTGATGTCTCCTTGCACGTATGCACAGGAGCTAGACAGGATCGATGGCTCGTGGGTTTTCTCGGAGCAGCTTACCCTCTTCCTTACGCTCGTCGAGGGTTTCTCTCAGGTTATTTACAAGGCTCTAGAGGGATGCCACCTTCTCAACATTCTGGTTCGTATTTATTTCCGACTTGTCGACCTGTGTATGGCTCCTTTCTTATTCTTTGTCTACCAGAGTTATCGTTTCATGGTTCAATTTGGAACGCCGACCTCCAGTTTTGTATTTTGTATTTATTTGTGACCAATTCCTATTTATGTATAGCAGGTCATGAATGGATTAGAGATCTCCCGCACCAGGTAACTATTCCCCTCTTAATTATAATTTTATCATTCACGATGATTCTCTCTCTTCACATTCGGCATCGTATTGATTTTGGTGTTTCTGTTGCTTACAGGTAACCACAACTTGCATTTTACTCTCTCGCCTGAGAAATGAGAGTCGTGGCTCAATTCGACATTGACATGGTTTCCTCTTGCCACTTGCAGGTCGGTATTTGCCGAGCACGATTAGAGGAACTTCGTTCTTCTCTCATTGTTCAGTAGTTTTCTTGGCAATTTAAAATTTGTATTGATATAGTTGTAAAAATTTGACAATTTTTAATTGTTAAGTCTCATCCCTTTACCTCCACCACAGACCAACCACTAATCTGTTTAGGAGCAGCTTATTTAAGCTATTGTTCCCCAAAGCCTGTTTCTAATTCTGCGTCCAGAATATCAGGATGCTTTTCTTCCTGTTTGCCTAGGCTTCCCATTTTAGGGATTCTTTAAAGTTGTTTTATGCTTTTCCCAGCTTTTCCAGCTTTTTACCTCTTCCCAACTACTTTCCTCATCATTGGGGAATTCAGATTTTTCCTCAAAAATCTAAATTTATAATTAATTTCTTTCAAGGATTTTTGAAAGATTTTGGGGAAATAGTTGCCTTATCCATCCTCATGGATTTAGCAAGTGATCTCATAAATCTCATTTTGGTCAATCTGCACAATTCATTTTATTCATTTCCTCAAATTAAATATTTAACTACATTCACAAAATACTTATCCTTTGGCGTCCACTCCCCTTAGGACTAAAGTTCAAATGTCTAGCTTTGAAATTCAAACACATAAATTGGGGGTGTTACATATTCCCCCTCTGAAAATAAACACCGTCCTCGGTGTTGTTATTCAACTACTAGAGTTCATTTTTCAAACAAAAATGGATATATTTCCATCATTTCAGCTTCTCTTTCCCAGGTAGCTTCTTCAGCAGTAAAGTGCTTCCACTGCACCTTTACTCTTGCTACTGTTCGGTTCCTCAATTCAATTTCTTCCCACTCCAATATTTGAAGCGGTTCTGGCAGAAACTCCCCTTCTAGTTCCACCTGTACAACATTCCAATCAACTATGTGAGAAGCATCATGGACATATCTTTTTAACAATGAAACATGAAACACATCATGAACTCTAACATGGGGTGGTAAGGCCAGCTTGTAAGCCACTGGTCCCACCCTTTCTAATACTTCAAAAGGACCACAATATCTAGGAGCCAGTTTTGCACAGCTTCCAGCATAGAGTGTGCTCTTTTTGGGTTTAATACGCAAATACACATGCTCCCCCACTTTAAATTCTCGGTGCACTCTTTTCTTATCAGCATAGTTTCTCTGGTGATCTTGTGCCGTCTTGATGTTTCTTTGTATCTGTTTGACAATTCTTTCCATCTCTTGTAAAGCCTCTTGTCCCAACATTAGTTTATCTTCTGGCTGGCTCCAACTCAAAGGAGTACGACATTTTCTTCCATACAGTGCCTCAAACGGACTCATATTGATAGAGGATTGCTAGCTGTTATTATAGGAAAATTCAGCTAAATGCAAGTAATCTTCCCACTTTGATGGCCTATCCATCACATGCATTCTCAGAATGTCTTCCAAAATTTGATTAGTCCTCTCTGTCTGCCCATCGGTCTGAGGGTGATAGGCGGTACTAAAATTCAATTTAGTGCCCATACCTCCAAATAGCCCTTTCCAAAAAGCGGTTGTAAACTTAGCATCTTGGTCAGAAACAATCACCTTTGGCACCCCATGGAGCCTTACTACCTCTTTCAGGAACACATTCGCTACTTGAGTTGTCCCAAAGGTAGATTTCACTGGTATAAAATGGGCAGCTTTTGTTAAAGTGTCTACTACCACCATCACTGAATCATGTTGGTACTTGGTTCTAGGTAATCCTGTTATAAAATCCATGGAAACTGTATCCCATTTCCATTCTGCAATCAACAAAGGGTTTAAAAGACCAGCAGGATGTTGATGCTCAACTTTAACTAGTTGACATTCCATGCATCTAGTTAAATATTCTGCTACATCTTTCTTCATTCCTGGCCAAAACAACTTATTTTTCAAAGTTGTTAGCATTTTCTGATATCCTGGATGTCCCGCATATGGTTTTTTGTGATATTCATCTAGAATCTCTTTTCTCAAGGTCTCCACATTTGGAACATATAATCTGTTTTTATAACGGATCAGCCCCTTTTGGTTTTGAGTGAAATCAGTTTTCTCCTTTTTCTGTAATTTCACCAGGAGTGTTTCATAATTTGGATCTTGGTTTACTGCCTTTTTCACCAAATATTCTACATTGATCTGAGCACTACTTCGAAGGCTATTGATATTCTGACAAGCATTTCTGCTCAATGCATCAGCAATTTTATTTTCTTTCCCTCTGATATGTTTTATGTCCATATCAAATTCACTTAGAAAAGACAGCCATTTGGCTTGTCTAGCATTCAAATTAGTTTGGGAAAATAAATATTTGAGACTAATATGATCAGTCATCAATGTAAATTTCTTTCCAAGGAGATAGTGTCGCCACATTTTCAAAGCATGGATAACAGCAGCTAATTCTAAATCATAGGCACTATAATTCTGTTCATGTACCTTCAGTTTCCTAGATTCATATGCAATAACCGAATTTTCCTGCAAAATAACTCCTCCCAACCCCTCTCTACAGGCATCCGTACATACTACAAATTCTTTATCAGGATCTGCAATCTTCAGTATAAGGGCTGTAGTAAGTTTCAGTTTTAATTGGTCAAAACTGTTCTGGCATTTTTCAGTCCACTCAAATTTGACCCCCTTCCTTTGTAATGAGGTTATGGGATGTGCTATACCAGAAAATCTCTCTACAAATCTGCGATAATAACCTGCAATCCCCATGAATGACCTTACTGCTGAAACCTCAGTTGGGACAGGCCATTCTTTTATAGCCTTTATCTTTTCAGGATCAACAGCAAGGCCTTGTTCAGAAATAATATGCCCCAAGTATTGGATCTTATCTTTATAAAATTCACATTTGCTGAATTTAGCATATAACTGGTTTTCCTTCAGAGTTTGCAATACTATCCTCAAGTGTTCTTTATGTTCTTCCTCAATTTTTGAGTAGACTAGAATATCATCTATGAACACAAGGACAAATTTATCCAAGTACTTATTTAGCACACTATTCATCAGGCACATGAATGTGGTAGGGGCATTTGTCAAACCAAAAGGTAGGACTACAAATTCGTAGTGACCATATCGAGTTCAAAAGGCTGTTTTGCTGATGTCTTCTTCTTTGATTCTTAGCTGGTGATAACTAGTCCTTAAGTCAATCTTCGAAAATACCGAAGCTCCTCTCACTTGATCAAAAAGATCATCAATTCTGGGCAAGGGATATCTATTTTTAATAGTCAACTTATTCAGTTGGCGGTAATCAATGCACATCCTAAAAATTCCATCTTTCTTTTTCATGAACAACACTGGTGCTCCCCAGGGAGACACACTCGGTCTGATATAACCTTTATGTAACAGTTCTTGCAATTTCATTTTGAGTTCCATCAGTTCAGGGGGACTCATTCGATAAGGGGCTCGGGAAACAGGTACTGCTCCTGACACTAGATCGATTGAAAAGTCAATCTCTCTTTTGGGGGGTAGATGAGGGATCTCATCTGGAAAGACTTCCTTAAACTCTCTTACCACTGGCACAGCATCCAGCAATCTCTCTTCGGGTTTCTGTTCTATTTCTTCCACATGTACTGCATAAACTTGGTATCCTTTCCTAGCTGTTCGTTTTAATTGCAGTGCTGATATTTGTCTTACAGAGATAGGTTTTGGTTTTCCTTTAAGAATAAAAGGTTTCCCTTCCTCATCTACACAATGCAGAGTCTTATCCCAGCAGTTCATTAAGGCTTTCTTCTTTTCCAGCCAGTCCATTCCTATCAGCAGGTCATATGAACCTAAGGGCAGAATGTTCAAATTTACTTCTGTGTGAAAATCATTTAATTTTATTGCTGTCCGAGGCAATTTATGTGTTACCTTCCTCTTGGTTCCAGTGGCCAGCTAAACCAACCATGACTGTTGAAATTTTTCAGGTTTCAGATTACATTTTTCTACAATTTTAGGATTAATGTAACTCAAAGAAGCACCCGGATCAATCAGAACAGTAACAGATAGATCAGAAATCTTACCCTCCATTTCCACCATGGTAGCTTGATGTTCTGCTTGTCGATTTTCCAAGGCTGCACTGATAGTTGGTATATTTCTGGCTATGTCATTTACTGTTGTAGCTTCTCGATCTCTCATAACCATCTGAATGTTTCGATGAGGACATTCCCTCAAAAGATGGGGTCCTCCACAGCCCCAACATTTCAGGGGTTCTCTCATTTTCACTGTGCCCTCTTTCTTATTGTCTCCATCTATTTGTTTTGAGGCCACTTGGGACTAAGCCGTTTGACTTTCTTTGGGTTTATTAAACTTTTTCCGCTGATGATCTCTGCCAAAATTCTTCAAATAGGCTGGTTTTTGTTTCCTCCCTTTGAACTCATTCTTATTTACCCAAATTTCCCCTTGTTCAGTTTTTCCTTTGAACTGTGGGTAACATAATCTGGCTTTTCTAACAGCTTCGTCCATTGTTTTTGGGTTGTTAAACTCGATTTTCTCTTTGTATACAGCAGGAAAACAATTCAGAAACCTTTGTACTTTTGCCTTTTCTTCCCTTATGTAGGGTACATATCTCAGCAGATTTGTACACTTAGTAAAAAACTCATCAATAGTGAGCTGTCCCAGTCTAAGTTCATGGAATTCTTTGGCTTTATCATCATAGTAACGTTCATTCAGATATCGGTTTTTGAACTTAACCTAGAAATCTTCCCAAGTAACCGTCTTTTCATCAATGGCATGCACCATTTTCGTCTCCTCCCACCACAAGGTAGCCTTACCTTGTAGCTGGTATATAGCTAATCTGGCCTTCAGATTGCTTTCATATTCATAGACCTGGAAATACTTAATCATATTCAGCAACCAGGCTTCAGCATCTTCCTCCTTCTCCCCATCATAGGAGGGAGGTTTAATCTTTCGGAATTCCCCCTGTAATTCCTTTTTCTATTTATTCTAATGCCTAACAGCATCTTCCTCATCAGACTCATCAGTTTTCCTCTTTCTGGAACCTTCGCCTTCTTGGCTGTTTCGCGAAGTTAATTCTCTGATGAGCTTTTCCTGCTCCTCACTGGCTAATGACAACCTGTCATTTTGGCTTTTTATCTCAGCCAACTCTTGTTGCAATTCCTGCAACATAGCCATCATGGGCGCATTGGGATCTGGTGCATTATCCTCCTCACGCAGATCAACATAGATTTCGTCACCTTCTGCCATTTCAGCACCACTGTACACTACACAACACAGATCAGTGAAGATTAAAAAAAAAATAAAAAAATTCTACAGGAATAAATTTATACAGTGAACACACAGCAACAGTGAGCACAATGTCACCAGCCCAGTTTTATAACTTGGGCTCTGATACCATTTGTCACATCTCCCATTTACTCAAAAAAAAAAAAAAATCTCCCGGCCTTTCATGATTTCAAAAATAGGTTCACCATAAAAATATCGACTCCCTAACTAGTGAAATAATATTGTATTTTCCCCCTTATGAATTACTTTAGTATATTAATATACCCCAAGTCAACATCTACCAACTTCCTATTTAACTGGTTTGTATTTCATTCTAACTCCAAGTGTGGAGTGATTTAATATCATTTTATTTTCTATGAAGGTCGCACCGAGCACCTATAGTTAACTTCACTTTGGTGGTCATTGGCGCTTGGCCATTCGACCCATCTTCATACCTTATACACAATGGATTCGAATGGTTTATGCCCATGAGGCATTCTGGACCCTTGGCAACTTATATGTCCTCGATTTTTTTTCCCATCACGTATATAGCTATACCTTTGGATTGAGCATAATTGAAGAAAATTTACATACTGTTATATGAACGTTGATTTCATGCTTCTAAGGTGGAATTCATCATTGTTTTCAAACCTGCGTTGATATCTTCGCCTCTCTTTGTACGTAAGGTCTCATATTCAATTTAAATGTGAACTTGAATACGTGTACTGTTTTCCACGTAAGGCGTATGGTTCGAATCTCCTTGCGGTGATGTGTATTTTGAGACGGGATAAGTCTTCTCCACGTCATATTGTATGCTATTTACAGTTGCATTGTATGGGTTGTGATGGTTTCGTCCCATTCCTCCCTTCACGTGTTAGATCCACGTCGGTCTGTCAAACACCATTCGATCTTACTCGGTTTACAAAGCAATCTTACTCATACGATCAGGACGTCTGGATTTTAATTTCATATCTTGGCACCATTAATGTTATACGTCTGGTGTAATTAAAACCGCCAACCATTCGATCTGTGGCTCTTCCCTTGTGATTGCGCCAAGTGGACGTCTACGATATTTTCGTATTAGGGTTTCTGAAGTTGTTGGAATGATTATATAAGTCTTTGTTTTTGTTTGGAGCCAATTTCCGCGTGCATCGTTTGTTCGCTTATCCCTTCGCCTTGCAGCTCTGCAACTTGGGTTGAAGGAAAGGTCTTTTCCAGTCGTATGGTTTACTCATCCCAGCTCATGAAGGATTTTTGTGGCTTATCTATGCCACTGCACGCTATCAGGTATTCATTTTATACACTCCTTTAGAAATTTGTGATGGGAGATCAAGTTCGTCGCTCGGAACTTGTCATACTTCTTTCTGAGGAAGTCTTTGAATGTTAATGATGCGAATGCGTTTCGTTCTGAAGGTTACGTGTATGGTTCAATTTCGTTTGGAATCATTCACGTTATATATTCTGAGAAAAAAATTCCGTTGTATTCTCTCTTCTGGTTTATTGTCGACATGGCTCCTTTGTCGATTTCGTTAATTGATACTTTTCTCACATTGTTAATGTCGTGCAGAGTTAAAATTCCTTGATTCGCCTCGTCGCAGGAGAGCGAGAGTCATACCTCCTGACTTCGTGAGGTTTGTTTTTTTTTTTCATTCTGTACATATATTTTTGTTTCAATCCACTATTAACCTTCATATTTTCAATTTAGCTGACATTCTGCTTCCAACGTTGATGCAGAGAACTCATAAGGTACGAGAGTCTCGTTTTACAGGTAACTCCTTGATTTTATGAGTAATTTCTCTATTCGAGCGATTTTCTATCAAATACTCTATTAACTCATTTCTTGTCATGACTATGTTTTCCCACAGGTAAAGCAGACTCATTCGTATTCCTTTGTAGGCAGCTATGCCCTTTCATTTCACTGGATATTAATTTCACCTCCCTTGGCGTTTCAGGTCGGTATGTACCTGTGGGGATAATATCACCCTCTCGTTGCGTTGTTCTATCTTAATTATGCAGACTCATTAGCTCTCGTAGGGTTTTACACAGTGTCCTTTAAAGAACTAGACTCTGTCAGAGTCAGGATGCTTATATCCCGCATTTGTATGTTGGTACTATTTAATGGTGTTAAAATTTTAAATTGGGAATATGGTTTCGGTTACCAGACTCTAGCCCAACAGGCTCAGATATTTTTGTGGCGTGTATCAAGACCTTTGTATATATTGTCACTTATTTTCTTGGTTGCCAAAATTTCAACGAGTTACAACTCTAATTTTTATGGACTGCCTCATGCTTCCTCGCATGGAATGATTTATGTAGTATGAGTTGATACGATTTGATCCAATGAGTTATTCCTCTTTTACTTTGCTTCTCATAGCAGTGACTGTAGCTGATATAACTCTCTTTATAGATAATGTTGTTCAATTGTACAAGGCCTCTTGGCTATTTATGTTTTGTATGACTCGTACAAGAGACTCTCAGGATTTCTGGAGAGTTATAGTTCAGTTAAAAAAAAATTATGCACATGTAAATTTGTTTCTGTAGCTAGCTATTTATAATTTCTTGTACTATATATATTTGTCATGAGCTAACAGTCTCCCCATAGTCATGTTTAAATTAATTTACTTTACGGATATATTTCTATACATATAATTGCATTCATAGGTTTATGTGTCCATCCTCATATATATCCATTTAAAAATGTATGAGATACAAGTATTATATTATTGTAGGTTCCCATGCTCTTCTAGTTTTCCAGGTTATATATATTTCTAGTTAGATCTCCTTTTCATTTCCTTATAGCTACTCCCATCTCTTTCATACATAGATCTCTTGTTCTAGTTATTTCTGCAGAACTGATCATGTTTTGGGATTCATTCCCTTGCTACTTAAATAATGTTCTTTCAACATTACAGTTTACTACTCTTCCATGCAATCCCTGCTAAAGGGAATAGTAATTGTATTAACTGTTAACATGTACAGTTGTTGAAATTATTATACCTCTCTGCTCTTCACTTAGTAATTACTAATTAATTAATTCTTCACTCTATGCACTAAATTTCTCACTGCTCTATTTCTCACAGAAGCAGATTAAGGTTACAAATTTGTGAATTATTAGATATTAGAAATCTCCAGCTTTTACCTTAAGGATTGGTTTAGGGATTAGGAGAATTTCTCTTAAACTTACCTAATCATGCTCACAATTATATACCGATAGATCAGAAGTAATTTACAGTAATTTATCTGTAGAGGATAGGTATCCTCAGATTTAAACCAACCTTGGTTTAGACTTTCTATTGGATTCTACTCTACAGAATTTTCTCTACACCCATACAGAATTATAAGGGTGAATGCCCTATGATTAATTCTGTTAAATGTAGCACTAATAAATCTAATAACATATAAATCAACTGTTATATGTAACCAATTCATACCACAGCAAGTAAAAACACTAATCAAATTAGAGACATACCACTCATGCAGTCGACCAACCTCCCAACCTTAGAGTCCTTCTATCTCCCAGAACTCACCCCCAAGCTGAGATCACCTCCTAGAACAGACCAACCACTAATCTATTTAGGAGCAGCTTATTTAAGCTATGGTTCCCCAAAGCCTGTTTCTAATTCTGCGTCGAGAATATCAGGATGCTTTTCTTCCTGTTTGCCTAGGCTTCCCATTTTAGGGATTCTTTAAAGCTGTTTTATGCTTTTCCTCAGCTTTTCCAGATTTTTACCTCTTCCCAACTACTTTCCTCATCATTGGGGAAATTTAGATTCTTCCTCAAAAATCTAAATTAGAAATAATTTCTTTCAAGGATTTTTGAAATATTTTGGGGAAATAGTTGCCTTATCCATCCTCATGGATTTAGCAAGTGATCTCATAAATCTCATTTTGGTCAATCTGCACAATTCATTTTATTCATTTCCTCAATTTAAATATTTAATTACATTCACAAAATACTTATCCTTTGGGGTCCACTCCCCTTAGGATTAAAGTTCAAATGTCTAGCTTTGAATTTCAAACACATAAATTGGGGGTGTTACAGGAGTATTGTACTGACATGTGAGAATAGTTTCCTTTTTTCACAAACAAGAATCTACACTACACTTTGTGTGCCTTTGGACATATTTTAACGATTCTTCATAATCATTATGAGGATTTCAAGAGAAAAATCTGATCAGTATTCAATAATCAAGGATCATTATTGAGGCTTTTTGAAACCATTATGTTGCAACGATGTATGTCACATGCAAGTTGTACATCAAAATCATTTGACCAATCAAGTCTTTCCATTTCAAGAGTACCTTGCAACCATAGGGATCCATGGATATGTGTTGAACCTCTATGATGCCACTCATATCTAAAGAAAATGAATATATAGTTACTACAAAGATATAAATAGAACCATAATAAAAAATTGACAACAAATAGAAAATAAATTCAACACAAACATGTACCTGAAGTCTTTCGCTTTAAGATATTTTTGGATAACTTCCTCTCGAAATATACTGAATCTATGGTGCATAAATTTGGCAACAATACAAGGGTACTATATAACATACTCAATTTTCATACGATGCTCATTTAAAGAACGATAATGTGATTGTACAAGCATGAGGTTATGTAACTCTCGCCACTTTGTGTCAGCTGCACTAAATATTAAAAAAAAAATAAGGACATCCTAAAATAAAAAGGCTAAAATTTCATGTTTCATATTAGAAACATAATGGGAAACCCATATAATTGAAACAAAATACATATCAAAATATTTGGAACTATGTACCATCAAAATATAAATGTAAATACAAAAATGTACATAAATATATAACATTGCTTGAGAACAAATGAGAAAAAAATAATACAAAGACCATGTATAAAATAACTCATAGAAATTATAATTGTAAAAACAAAGAGAAATGCATACCATACAAACACATTCAAATGCAATTAAGAGAACTAAATGGGAGATAATAAGAAATATTTTCCAGCAAATTGCAATGGGATTAAATATCAAACATCCGATACATTCACATATAGAAGAAATTTCAGCAATAGGCATAAAAATATCCATAGAATCATAAATTATTAGCATATAGACCGAAACGTATGTAAAGTAAAAAAAATGGAAATATTTTCCCCAACCACAGAGAGTATATAAAATGAAAGTATATATAAGAAATCCTAATAGGAGTAATATCCTAAGACTCCATGTCCATATCTAATGGTGGAATCTCATCAATAGAATCCATATGGGGAGCAATTGCAAAAACATTTACAGACTTAATCAAATCCTTGTGGTCCTGCAGTGTTGGAGGCCAAAAACCATACATTTGTTGATTAGTTTAAATGTCAATATATGTTGGAAAAAAAAAGGCTGTCATCATGTCATATAATAGGAAAGGAACTTTGTTGCAGTTGCACATAAGAACCACACATGAAGAAGAGGCAAATTTCTTAAAGAAAATCCAATTAGGAACTGGCCCGAATGCTTGTATGGCCTTCGTACTGCTCAGGCCCCTACTCATATGTTTCCTCTATGATGGAGATAAGTGCACCCTACCTTATATGTTAAGTGGAAGCAACAATATTCACAAAATATATATATAATTTAAATTATTTTCTGTATGTGAATGGTTGAAGATCTAAAACTAAAATATTAAAACTTTATTAAATTTAATTAAATAAAATTAGTAAAAAAATTACATGATACTAAGTTATTTAAAAAATAAAAATATAAATACATATAACAATATTAAAATTCATATAATTCAGATTAATTATTTATATCTATTTTCATTTATCCTCGTCGTTAAGAAAGAATTATGTGCACAATGTGCTCTTTCACCAAATAATTCATCTTTTCTTCTTCCTCTAAATCTAAAATATAGATAAGATTCAAATTCATCCAAATTCCAATTCATTTTTCATTTTCTTTCCTCAATATCAAAAAAATAAAAAAGCGTTAAAATTTACACAAATAAATCCTATTTTATTATAACAAAACAGTTCCAATATCTACAAAATAAGTTTGATTTAGACAGCAATTAAAAAAGAAGAAGGTTGGGGTACATTAAAAGAATTGTTTGAATCTCCATATAAAATAATTAAAATTAAAAAATACTTTGAAAAACAGACGTTAGAAAACTTCAAAAAGCAACTTCGATCGAGGTAGAAATTTAGTGCGAGTGTTCAGGTTCTACTTCTATGGCATTGATTATGGAAAGAATCCAATGGGGACTATTTCTTGACCAGATCAGTAGTAAGTATTTTTATTTAAATTTGAATATGAATTCAAAAGTAATTGTATAATCCAAAGATGGTAAAGAAAGTCCATTTTTATTTAAAATAACTAAAATTAAAACCTTATTTTCATTGAATCAATGCGAAAAACAAATTCATTAATATAATCTGGATTTCACGTTTCTATCTCTCCGAATTTGATTGTTTTGCCCTTTGACATTCATCCAACCAGTCGGTAAATCTGCAAAATGTAAATAACATGAAATACGATCGTTAAAACTTAAAAAAATATAACATATGAAAATGTAAAATATATTGTTTCATTCGATACAGTTTGTTTTCATGGGATCGCTGGAGACTTACACGTCAATTGGCTCGCTCAAATCTGAATACATTGATTGAAAGGAAAAGAGAATGAAATATTGGTTAGCCCATATAACTCGAATGAAGGAAGTAACTTCATACACACTATAGAAAGTTAATAACATGGAAACTCACTGTTGATTGTGATGGAATAGGCGGCTGCGCACATCCTGCACTTGAGTTCTCCGATCATTTGCTTTCGATCCCTAATACATGAAAAACTCATAATCAGACGCAATTATATATAATCCTAATCCTAATAAATCATAAAATTGTGAAGAACTGAAAAACACTAATGGTAGCTCACATGGCACATTCCACGCCACTTGGATGACTACAAAATGGACAGTTAAAAACTGTTTCTAATTTTGGTTGCTTTTTGCGCGGTTGTTTCGATGCAGCAGACTTCTTTCTTTTTCCCATTATAACAATCGCAAATACTAACTAACAAAACCGGAAACCAAATACGAACTAACAAATTCGGAAACCAAATATGTAATGTATTTTTTTTTTTTCAACATTAACCAATATCCATATAAATACATTATTATCATATAGGAAGTATCTATTTCATGGTTAAAATCTAGTCGGCCTAAATATCTATTTCATGGTTAAAATCTAGTCGGCCCAAAAGGTTAAAATTTGGTGAGGAGAAAGTCATTGAGCATGCATGCTTTTAATTTTTTTAAATATGTTTAAAAATGATATACTTTAATAATATAAAGGGCATCTTTTTGGCTAGAACAGTAAACTATTCGGATATATATATATATATGAATATATTATTATTTTTAAAGTAATTTTAATATGATATAATTATATTGTTCTTGTTTTAGGTGTTTTTTTTAAATATAACTATTTAAATATGATAGATGAAAAATGATATTACTAAGATACAATATTATTAAAATTTTATATTTTTTTATTTAAATTTAACATTATTTAAAATATTTAATAAAATGGTTAAAAAACACATATGTATTATGAAATGGCATTTACATTATAAGTAAAATACACATATTGTAGAAAAAAAAAAATATATTACAAAATGGTTTAATCATGCACAAAGATGAAAATGGCATGTTATTCTAAAAATCCTAAATAATATACCACCACAAGTAAAAGATCCATAGCAAAAAAACTCAACCATTACCACTTTCACCACTGACAAAGTAATATGAACATATAGTTTTCCATTTTTTTGAGGTGCCTCTTTTTCTTGTGAGGTGCTTCTTTTTCTTTTTACATAAAGAAGACCAAGGTGTTGTACATCAAGAATTGGTGTTCATAGACATTGGAAATGAAATACTATTTATATGTTGAAAATTAGCAAACTTACAAATTAAACACAATAATTCAATAAAACAAAACCTCACTACACACATGTAAGGATGATTTTTCTTAGTATGGCCAAATTTTCAAGCACTGAGTCGATTTCATGTTTTTTTTATAATAATTTCATCAATCATTAATCTCATTAAGAAAGATAAGATGAATATATATATAGTGAATAGTGACACTTACGTTATCAGTGGAGGCAATAAAAATAAATATACCCCATAAAAAAAGTAATAATAGTAATTACATTGCTAATAGAAGAGACCATAATAGATACAATAACATTAAATGCATTAATGGTAAAGAGAGAAACAACATGTGAATCCTCAATACAATATTCAAATTACCAATAGATAAATGATTAGTACTTACATAATTAAATAATAATAATAATAAATGCATGTGAAAAAGGAAAAATTGTAATATCATATCCAATTATATGAAAAAAAAACTTTATTTAACTTGCAAAATCTTTGGTTGTAAGCTATGTCCATAAAAACCACAATTTAAAAAGATTTTAACAAAATGTGAAACACAAAGTTAAAAAATATATATATAATCTTTACCTTCAAAATATTTAGCATAATTTTAGTAAGACAAATTATAATATTATCCAATACTTAAATGTAAGTTATGCCACGAACAATGACATTATTTATGGCTAACCGATTGGCTTTATATTATAATATCATACAATACTTGAATGTAAGTTATTCCACCAACAATGACATTATTTATGCCTAGCAGATTGGCTTGATATAAATTAATGAAATAAATTGATATAAATAACAATCAATAATAATAATTAATGATTCCGATCTATTTAAATTGTCGCTAATAAATGAATGGAATTATCAAAGCATAATGAAAAAATGGATTTCATTGCAAGTCATATTTTTCAGTTAAAGCATGATCCAAAGCACGATCCAAGAAAAATGGTTCCAAATTATGGAATGAAAAATTTGAAAAAGTGATGTATAGAAAAATTATGTTTGGAAATGAAAAAATAAAATTACTATTTAAAAGATGAATAAAAAAATGAATATTCAAAATTCACTCAAATTAATTTAGCATAATATCCAATTATAAAAAATAAAAATAAAAATACAACATATTTAGTACTTAGTGGTATTGGTGTCATTATTATTTCAGAGGAAATGTATCTATATTTCTCATTAACAATAATATAAACATATATATAAGTAATTATATTAATACAATAAATTGAAAAATCATGCTAACAAAATTATAATATTATTATTAAATAAATATAATTTATCATAATAGTTCATAATACTTGTGTATGTCAATGAAATAAACCTTAACTATTTCATTAATGATCAAAGAGAATGAGTCATATTTATATTGATCCAAAATGGACCATTATATTGTTCGTCATTTATCTCAATGCTTTTAGAGTGAAAAAATTGGAGGAATCAATTATATTGTTCGTCATTTATCTCAATACGTTTAGAGTGAAAAAAGTGGAGGAATCAACTCATAGGATTGTTTTTACCAGCGGGACCTAGTTTGGAAAAACAAGGTTTGAAAACCTTTCAAGAACATTTTGAGGCATCAAATGAGGCTTTTTTGGGTTAAAAATTATCACATTAGTACTGCATATTCCCTTGATATATATATATATATATATATATATATATATATATATATATATATATATATATATATATATATATATATATCTCCAACGACAAGAGAATTGCATAAATCAAGTTCTGTATGTGAAAGTCATGTCACCCATAAGTTGACCTTCCTATTTTCACCACCATATTCAAGAGAATTCCATGCTAGACACGTGATTGTTATTTAGAAGAATCTCAAAAAGTTAATATTGTAACCTTGGTTAAGATTTCAGGTAGTGAAACCTAACCACTAGGTAAGCTATCAAGTTGTGTTATAATGTGGCCATTACGAGGAAAAAGGATTCCATTCTTTCAAGTGGATTTTTCTATAGTTGAGAAAAAATATCCAAGAGGGATAGGAGGTAGAGCACATAAACAGGATTTGTGCATTGTATCAACCCAACGACCACAAGTCATATTTCGTTGTACTTGCAGCCATATTTACATTTAGAGAAAGAGAGTAGAGTGGCCTCACCTTTCAGCGGGGGTTTTATCCTGATAGGGATTCCCAGAGCATATATTGTGTCAAATGCGTGCATGGGAATTTATTTTTCCATTCTCTATTTTTTGCATAATTTTAATGTGCCTGCATGCACTATTAACAATATATATACATATCCAAAAATCTCGGAGAACTATAATAGTGTAGAATTTCAAATTTTTAATATAATATTAGCACATTTGTTATGACGAATTTCTCATAAAATATCCACAACAATTTACAATTCATTGATGAAACCTGGACTAAACAGAGAAGGGGGCTGAATCAGTTTTGTCCATTCATGGACATTAAAATTATTTTATTAAACTCATTAACAAAACGATTCCATGAGCATCTCAATAAATAATGATCGGAAAACTGAGTATGTGAACAACAAGCAATAAGTAGAGTAACACATCAAACAATGTTACCGATGAAATAGGTAACCGCAATGTTACCTACTTTTTTTTGGTAGCATAAAAAGTACCCGATTTTGAAAAGTGTTGATGCAGAATCACCATTTTTTTTTTTGGTGCACATTTTTGACACTCTAAAATTTTTATTTATGAAGTATGAATAGTTGTTTTAAAATGTTAGTGATTTTCATGCTAATTTTGAAATGTATTGATGCAGCATCAATTTTTTTTTT
>JAXQQM020073199.1:0-98995 GCA_034641835.2 Pinus albicaulis | reverse complement strand
AAGGTATAAGCTAGGAAACAACCCTTACATATAAGCAAGTAACTATAAGCTAAGATAAGGTTATGTCATGTAATTGAATATGGTTAAGCCTGATTACATGTAAAGCTTTGTAAAAAAGGTAACTAGCTATTACAGTGTAATGGTTATGAGTACTATGAAGATCGAGCTTACACTACCTAATCTGTGTTCTTTATCCATACTACCCTTCCAGTATGTACAAGATATAATATCCCTTATATATAAGTAATCAATCTAAGCTGAATAAGCTGTAAGAGCAATTCCCTTATACCTCTTGTTCAGGATCACCAGTTCACATTTGGTTATGTTTATAGTTAATATGTAGAATAAGGGTGTTGACCTTATAAGTGACATGGAAGATGATTCCATCAACAATGGGTATAGATATGGTACTATGTATGAATACGGTGTGATAAGGCTCGATATTCAATGATAGTTAGATCAGTGTTTGAATCATACATATACAATATCAATACTAGTGAAGCAGTGATAAGAACCAATAGGGAATGGTTAGTACACAATGGTATAGGTAAATAAGTAATCAACCTTTATTATGTGATCTTATTGTTTACGTAATGACTTTTAGTTAACCTATTCTGTACAGTTAATATGATGGCAATAAGAAGATTTTATGAGATAGAATATGGAGAATAGAGTATGACCTGCTTATTCCGGGTAAAGCATGTAGTGATTGAGCTTATTCCCCTAATTAACCTTATAGCTAAGAGTACAAGCTAATCGTAATAGCTATACTTATACGTATCTATATTAGTATGATTCCCATTGAAACCTATGTAAGCTTAAGTAGCTGTAACATAACCTTTCTATTAGGATAGCAATATTAGCCTAATTAATAAGGTTGATGTAATAGCCTTGTATAATGGTGGAAATGACTGTTCTAGTATATGAAATGAATATGGATTACTCTTATATAATGACCTTATCACTAGACACATAATCTATCAGTGTACCATAAGGGTAAGGAGTACTACTACCATCGAATGTACACTATAACAAGGTCTGGAGGTATTGCGCTTCTAAGGGCAAGGATAAGGCAATGTTTGATATGAGTCAAGTGTTACAAGGTATATTAGTAGTAATAAGCTTATAGTGAGGGGTATAGTTCATTCCATGTAGAAGCTAAGCTCTTGTTCAACCATTACAAGTAAGCATGATCTCGATTAGGAGATACACACATGTATAAGTAGTAGTGATATGCCATTAGTCTAGTACCAGGACTTGGTTTCCCGTTGAGATGAAATCGATACAGGGTTAGGGAAAACATGGACATGGATACTACATAGTGGTATATTCAAGATATGTGATGTAACTCTATTGGTTCACTCTTATATGATGTGTAAATCATACTATGTTATCAATAAAGGTGGTGTATTTGCCTAATATTCATATTAGTATTAGTAATAGATACGAGTAATAGTAATGGGATACGTGATTGGAATAGCTCTATATGAGTCATCATAAAGACTAGTTCATAGTGGTGCTATGTTCCCCATATAACATAAGCAAGAGACTAGTCACCCCAATATGGATGATGTTTTATTACCATTGACTTTAGACTAGTAATCCATGTATAAGCTTCATAGGTTTCATCATTTGTATGGACCTTAGTGTAATTACATAATTCTATCATATGTATAGAATATAGAGCTAATAGTAGTAATCAGATTTTACTTGTTCTTATTCAATATGTGTTGCTTGCTTGAAATTGGTTCTACTACCGTTATGACACCCATTGCTTTCTACATACTACGTCTCATATTCACTGTGCTCTAATTACTGTATGCAAAGGGATTGGTACTAGTTACATATGGAAACAGTGTTATACCTAAGCTGGTAATATAGAGTCTAATTATGGTCTTACTTCTATATACATTCAAAGGGCTTGGTTAGAGTTATACGTATGCACAGGTCTGCATTACTGATCTATTGCTCTACTTACTTGACCTTGTATGCATTTAGTTTATGTGATTTATTAGGGTAATAAAGATCAGCTTAAGCAAAGGGAAACAAATCATCTGTTGTTAACTATAACTGGTACTTTACTTTTAGTAATAATAGTAATAGAGATGGTTACGTATTAGTTCCTGAATAAGCTTAATCTGTGGAAACCTGTAATCTAACCGGTCATCCCATATTATAGAAACACTGCTTATCTCTACTAATTTTTGATCATGTAATCGTATCAACTAAGCTTTGAATGGGAATCAATGCTTATAATGACCATATTAATGTTTGATGTTACAGATGTTATGATTACGAGCCTTGTATTGAGCTTTGTTCTAACAATCACGACTATTCCAGCTTTGTATTACTCCAAGTTAATGTAAATCACCGTATTCATAACAACTAGTATAAGGTGTCATACTGGTAATACTCTATGCTTATACCTTATCACATCATATAAGTAATAAACTACACTACTCATATGGTTCTCTATCACTTGTTAGGATTCTAACGTATCTCTCTATCTTAACCTTTTATATAAGAACAACACTCATTCAACTTATGGGTTATCATTATGAATAGTACTAGTATTTACATTGGTCTACTGGTGTATTGATTACTAGTAGTTAAGTAATGCTTATAAGAGCTTTGTTATATCCCATATGTTCTTGTATTGATTACGGAGATACACTCTTAGATAGTACGAGTAATGTAAGGATCTAGATCACTTGTACAACTTACCATAATTCCTGTCATTAAGGAAAAAATAGAAAATAATGAATAGTAATGGTGTTATAAGCTATACTAATTCCTCGTATTCCAACCACCTTACATTAGAAGAAGCTAAGCTATCATACCGGGCACCACCACTTGGTACTCATAGCTAGTTATGGTCTATGTTCCATAAGGTAAAGGTCATTTTATCACTATTGATTCAAGCATAGCTTTCACAACAGGCATGACCTGATAAGACCATTCATATCACACTTGTCCAACTTAAGCTCGTAATCCGAGTCTAAGCACGTACGTATTCTCTGTAATAAAAGCTCACGGTAATAGAGTGAGTAACCAGCTTATTAGTTGACCATGTGTCTA
Source organism: Pinus albicaulis (assembly GCA_034641835.2). Classification (NCBI taxonomy): domain Eukaryota; kingdom Viridiplantae; phylum Streptophyta; class Pinopsida; order Pinales; family Pinaceae; genus Pinus; species Pinus albicaulis. The sequence goes on along the minus strand of JAXQQM020073199.1, from coordinate 95,917 downwards.
ATGATATCATAACAATAACTAAAAGCTTACCTTATCTAGTGTGAATAAACCCATATAGAAACAAGAGGCACCAATGCTTAGAACGATATACATCATGCCCAATAAGCACATTAACTAAAACGCTATGTTCATATTAAGCTACGTCTTTATTGTAATCATTACTAGACTCTATGTGTAATCAAATAGTAATATTGAACCCGAACCATTACACGATTCAAATAGTGAAAAGAGCTTGAACCTAGGGTGAGCCTGCCGAACTCTCGACTAAAGGAGAGGCCCGGTAAGGGTGAGCTGCCAAACTCTCGACTAAGGAAGCCATCGACTCACTATTCATATGGTGAGGAGGCAGGTACCTAACCCTGTATCGACCCCACTTGAGAGATAGAGATAGATCCATATCCGATAGTTCTTGACCGGTAGGGAGACCCTAACCTCCCTCGACCCGGCCATAGGAGAGAGAGGTACCAAAGTTTTTTGTCGGCGGTAGGGGTCCTATCCTATCTCAACCTGGCACGAGAGATAGAGATAGGTCCCCATTAGGTTGTCAGTTGGTAGGGAGACCTAGGAAAGCTCCTCATTTAATATTTCACATTGTGTGCATGTAGGAAGTCAGGTTTGAAATGGCCAAGCACGGTCAAATGGTCAATCTCGTAGGGTGAGCTTTGCCCGGACTGTCGACTAAAGGCAAGTGATCGACAAAGCATCCAAACCTCCGCCAAGGGAGAGAAGTTCTGGAAGGCTGATTGTGATTCAGAAATAAGCCTAAACAGTACAACCAAAAGCCTTTACCCTTTCATCTTCCGCCTTCATCACCAGCCATGCCAAGTCCAACAGAAGCCTTCACCCAGCCAGAAGCCAGGAAGAGAAGCCTTCACCCAGCCCTAAGCAGACCCATGAAGATTGAACCAAGCCTTCACCCATATGAATGAGTGAGCGTTCAAACCCTTCGTTGAAGCAGCGCGAGCAGTTCCAGTTCCATGTAGTCTATCTAGCAGTATACCTAGGAGCATATCTTAAAGCATACCTAGCAGCAGAACTAGCAGAGTAAGCATATGAGCCAGTTCCGGGTCCTATTGAAGCAACACCACCAGCCACTAGAGAGGCAGCATATGGGGAAGCAGCTATAGAGGCAGAAGATCGAGTAGCAAAAGTATACCCTGTCAGTACAGTAGCAGTTTCTCCACCAGCCTTAACCGATGATCTAGTCGTTTCTGATATTTCTCTTTATCCAGTCAATTATGTCGTTATTGACTTAGTAGTAGAAGAGCCATAGCTAGAAGCACTAGTAATAGAGCCAAAAGCATAGGTAGCAGAACCCATTGATCCAGCAGCTCCAGATCTAGACCCAGTGCCAGTCTCTTATATAGATCCAGCATCAGCAGCTTGACCAGCAAACCTTCGATAAGGTAAGTATTCTAAACAAATGAGATCCTGGTTGGATTTCCTAAGTGGGTGAAACTATATACTGGGGAGTCTATCTTTCTTTAAGGGAGAGGAGAGGGAAATATGAGAAACTAGGAAGTCAAACTGAAAGAACCTCCACCAAGATAAAATGGAAAAATGATTAGGGTGAGGCCGCTGAACTCTCGACAATAGGAGAGGGAAAGATGGTCAAAGTCCCACCAAGGTGATATATGAAAAAGTAAGCTTCAAAGCTCCGCAAGCTAAAAAATTGAAAATAGGAGGGGAAATTCCAAAACCCTCCGCCAGGGAGAAGGGCTTTAACTAGGCTCCTCCTTAAAAGCTAATAAGTCAAAAGGGTAGTGTTTCCATCGAGCCTGATGCTAAACAATATGGTATATGATGAAGATGATTTTTTCCCCTGCTAATCTGTGTTGATAGTAAGCTAGTTCCTCCTGCTATTATCATGTCTATCCCTAAATATATAACAAGCTGGTTGGGGTTATTGTGTATGTACTGTTCCTCGGAAGGCGTAATATCTCAAGGTGTGAGAGGTAAAAAAGAGTATCTGACCGGTGAGTAGCCTAGCCTAGGTTGATCCTGCAGCTGACCCCATTGACCCTGAACCTAAGTGATGGAGGCGATTGAGGTTGACCTTGACTCAGTACCTGAACCAATTTCTCTTTATGTAGTCCCAGAGCCTATTGATTGAGAGTCCCATAATGTATGTATATCAGAGTATAAGCCTCGGCGAATGAGCTTCCTTACTCCATTCGTTCGCTCATGGCATGAAATGCTCATGATTAGCCAGATGTACCTTTCATAACGCTTACTACTTTTCCCCCTTTCAAGGCCTTCCTTATTGTCCAAAGTATTGATCTGAAAGGATCACTTCGAGTGAAAATTAGAAGGGTTAATCAAGACAAGTCTTCGAAGTATTGAACTGAAAGAAAGGAAAGGACCTTACAAGGCCTAGAAGTATTTACCCCTACCTACCTGATAGGGCCTTTCTTCTTAAAATAGGTCTGCCTAGAACAAAGGAAGTATGGGCCCCTTAATTAAGACCTACCTTTCAATTAAATCTTCTTCAAATGGCTTAAGGGAGATATAACTGAAACAAGGGAGTCATACTTAAGGTCATCTTCTTTCCATTCTAATTATTCATCATATTACATATGTAATATGATGTTCTAAAGGTAGTAGCTTAAGAGGTAGTAGCTTAAGATAGAAAGGTTGCTTGCCAACTCTAAAGAGATATGCTTTGTCAAGTAGGGAGAGGTTCAGTGTGGTGCTCTTTTTCGCGAAACAGAATCATTATTCTTTGGAGGTAAATCATTCTCCAGGTCGAGAGGTCAAAGAAAGCAGCTGGGTTCCTCCCTCTCTCTAGCCTCCTCGCAAGCAAGCGCCCATTTCTTTTCTTCGACCAGCCTCGATTTCTTCCCATCAAGCCTAACATAATGTCTAGCCACCACAGGTTCTAGCATCCATGGGTTCGACCAGCTTCGTCGAGTTATTTAAACCAGCTTCCTCGCGTTATCTCGTTTATCCACCCATGTCAAGTTCATTGTTGTAAGGTCGAAAGGTCAATCAAAGGCAGGTAGGTGTTATCCACAGTGTCGATCATTTCGCCCCACCCCTGAATATGTGATTTGTTGCCCGTCCGGTGGACCATCTCTAACGATGCTATCTGTCAAGTGAATCAATAAAGTGAATCAATCAAAGAAAATCTAAGTATCTAAGTAAATCCTATTGGAGTAGCCCCATTGAGTAGTATCCAAGTATCAAAGAAAATATGAGCATCCAATCCCACCCAATGATCACCTCCATATGATGTAGTAGAGTCAAAGGTAAGATTCAAATATTAGCAAGGGTAAAGGGGCTAAAGAAGAAATCTAATAAATCACTCCTAATCGGTACCACCTCAAACACTTGTAAGCCGTGTACTGTGTGCCGCCTTGGTTTCTTCAATATGTGTCTTGGGCCCTCTTCCTTCTTCTTCCTTAGGCGTATTGGGCGTTGTTTGACGTGTGGGGATGCGGGCATGACTGTGAGAATGCAGGTAGAATGCGGGGATGGGAAGATGTGGGTATACTGGTTATACTGTTATACGAGACTGGTATAATGCATATTGAATGGGTGACGGTGGACTGGGCAGGTGTTTGAGGTGTACTATGCCTTGGGTGCCATGGAGTTGTAGGTTCGGGTAGGATTTTTTTGTAGTAGGGGAGTTTCTACGGATGTTACCTCATATTGGGATGTTATATGGGGATTTTATCGATACGTAAGATGGGTATGAAGGGGACGTGATCTGATAGTGAATGATGGGTATGAAAGATTTAAACACTAATGGTACATGAGATGTAATCAAGTAAGAAAGCTAATCTGTCAGTTTTGTATTGGGACGTGAGATGTGTATATGACGGCTACATGATCTGTCAGTGAATGTTGGGGCCGTGAAATGGCTACTTATCGGGTCGTGAGATGGTTCGTATTCGGACATGAGATGGGTTGATTGGGCCATCTATGAATGATGGTCCTAAATCTATGAATGAGGGGTACGTGAGATTTCCCCTCGATGGGGAATGACCTTATCCCTTGATGGGGATGTGAGACAAGATCAGGTAATAGAGCTTATTAGTTAGTATGGGTATGAAGGGGACATTATATTGGGAATGAAGGTACATGATCAGTCAGTGAATGATGGGAACACTTTTCTTGGGAGATGGGGCAGTTGTCTGTGGTAGGCTATCCCAGAAGATGTGTCAGTTTTGAAGCTTGCATTATATACGTCATTATACAACAATGGGCTCAGTCACTTTTAAAAATAGGTGCATCATGATAAATATCATGCATCGGTTCCAAAACATCCAAAAAAGCATCGACGCCTGAAATCAAGTGCATTGACAAGTGGCATTGACTTCTGGGGTCACTTCTATCGGAAGATGTGGCATTTTTTTTTGGAGTTTGGAGTTTGGAGTAGCGGAGTGTGGAGTTGTAGGTTGGGGTAGGGCCTTTGAGAGGGAATGAGGATTTCTAAAACGATAGTGAACCCAGTGTTAAGGAGAGGTTGGGTTCTTTTACCGTGAGATTCATCCCTAATCACCAACTCTATCCCTCCTCTAGTGTAGTGGACTTCACATCCCGAATTAAGACCTTGGGGGGAATTGGATAGTTTATGAATCATACTATAAGTAGTATCAAAACCGGATCTAGTGACTACCATCTGGATTCCACCTTATATTCTCACTAGAGAAACCCGAATCTAGACCATTGGCTTACACCTTGGACCCTATGTTACACTTACTGGGCGAAGACCCCGGACCAAAACCCTTGGCCATTATTCGGGTTAGGCAAGAATACACCACGTAGGCGAAAATACACTATGTAGGTAAGAATACACTACGTAGGCAAGAATACATCGAGTCGATATGTGCTTGCTATCACTTCGATTATACAAATACATCGTGGAGACAGGGCCACACATTTGGTCGGGGCGTGTCGGCATTTCTCCTGGGTGGGAAAGAATATATTATGTAAGTGAATACGTGTATAGGAAACTCTCCCTATTCAGAGTGGGGTATTCTTAAAATGCCCTACTATTATGAATTCCAGCCCCCGTATCTTATTTCAAGGGTGCCCTTAAGAATAGTGGGGTTGGAGATAGAGATAGAGAGCACTCGACTTGTTAGATGACTCTACCTTTATGCTGGAACCGGGAGAGAGCGGAGGGTTTGATTCACTCGACCGCAGATGACTTGATATTAAACTCGAACGATCACTCAAATTACCTGATGATCATTCAACCTTCATGCCATGCCACTTATTTAAATGCACTCACTTTGAATCAGGCACCTATCATACAGAAACCATATCTGATATTGATGCAAGGGGGATAACATTCTTGGCAAAACCACCCCCATCCACCTAATGATTGACCTTGGATTCTTGGTTGGATCATGAATCTCAGCCCACTTCTACGATGTAACAAGAACCTCCTTAGACGTTACTTACAACCTGAAGATACTAATACATAATCAATTACAACCATTACTCTGGTGAGATAAGCACTTGGTCAGCTTATTCATATTCATGATGTAGAACACATGTACCCGCATGTGTTAGTAGTGGTGGGATGGGAGTGGTGTTTGCTTCCGTAATCAGTTAAGAGAGAGATGATGGGTGGGATTGGTATGAGAGAGAGGTGAGATTGGCATGAGACAGAGTTTGTTTAGTGGATAGAGGTGTTGAAGATAACTTGACTTTGGAGACAAGCAGGATAGAAGCTAGGCACAAAGATGGAAGCTTGACCGAGCTTTCTCCTTGTTGAGTTTGCTAGCTTAGGTTCTCTGGTTCAGGTGAGATGATACGAGATTGTTTCTCAATTTGTCCGAGGCCATTAATATTTTTGTGTGCTTGACCCCATTAAGATTGGGGCTTCTGGGATCAGTGTCTTTCTCATGTGCCTTGACGAGAGAGACAACCAACCCTTTCGATTCAGTGCCCAACCAGAACCATCCGTTTAGGCTAGCCTTAGTGTGTCTACTGGTTAGATTACCTTGGCTTATCTGCATTTCCCAGTATATAAAAAAAATATTCGTTTGGGTTGTACCGTGAAATAAGTGTCCAATATATATTCGGTGGTAAGATCTCGTATTCACATTGCCCAGTGATAAATAGATCAATATGTATGTGGATAGTGGAACCAATGTGATATGGTGGCACGGCTCAATACAGTCAAGTGAGGAGAAGGAAAAGGGTCTATATTCACATAGGGAGTCCGATGGTGACCAAAAACCATAACCCTCCCTCCACCTTAGGGTTCAATGTGGATATACATGGTTTCTGTCTATCCATGGGCAAAACCATTCGTTCATTTTGACTAGAACTGGCATAGGTCCAAACACCAGCCAGGCAGCATGATCACTTCGTTACTACCCCTCCTTTATGGATGGATTTTTAGGGTTGGTGGTTAGTGGCTCTGAGAAGAGGGCTTGGTGCCGGTGTAAGGATTCACTACAGATCCATATAGGTGGTTCTAATGCAAGGAGGAAGACCGATTTACTACCATTCAGAGTTATTTCATGGAGAAGTGTTGAACTACCCTACCTATGCTAAAGATATCTTTGCCTTAGTTCAAGCAGTCAATAGATCATCGTATTATCCTATTATATCTAGTTACTGATATATTAGAGATCATCACTTCCTTATAGAATAGATAGCGCAGCGGAAATATTTTCCATGACTTTCACTCACTTACCTAATAACTAACTTTCTTGGTGGGTCATGCTCCCCATACTGCCTACCTAATGCAATGACATCCCCAGATTCTAGGTACCCAATACACCTACCTTAAGTAACTCACCTGTCCCTTTCCCCTCACTCACCTGCCTTAACTCTCTATCCTACCATTACCTGGGGAAGCAAGGTAAGTAAAGCCCCTACCTTCCTGGGAGAAGGAATGGAGCTTCCCACTTAGCTATTCATTCACTCGTACCTATGTCGTTCAATCATGCATGCATAACACCATACCTTATAACCTTATGAGGAGGGAGTAAGACCATACCTGATGGGGAAGTTAGTAGTGATCTCCATAGAATATAAGGTGAGGAAAAGGGAAGATAAGGTGAGAAAGATCTCCCTCAAATTAAAAAGGGAAGGGAAGTGGAAGATAAGATGAGATATACCTCCATAAGAAGATGACAATAAATATAGACCCTTAACGTCCGTGTCAGATAAATAGACTCCACAAGATCTCTGTGCAGAGGCTCGGCTTAAATAAGAACCATGCCTTAAGATATGAAATACTAAAGCCTTACACGCACGATGAGGACATCTTCACTTAGGGGCCTACAACGAAGCATTAGACAGGGTTCTAGAGGCAAAGGGGTAACCAAAGCATAAGAAAGGGTTGTTCCCTACGAAGGAAGCATTAGAAAATTCCATGGCACTCGCTAGCTATCTAAGTAGGGAAATCTAAGCCAGTCAACCCCAAAAACCCAATCAAATTATTATTTCTATTTAAAGGCTACTGATCCCAGCTTGGCATGCTCAGAATAGGGAAGTAGGTTAAGGTGCTCCAAAGAACTCCTACCTATTCGGTAGGGGGTAATTTATAAACCGCTATGGGCTAATGACCGACATAGAAAAGATGTGATGCCCAGCTAGAATACGTTTATTCACGTGTGGTATGGGATATGTTAATAAATTTTATCTTCCGCTTGTTCGGGACCGTCTCGAAAAGACAGGCTTGGCCGAACATGTTTTATAAGAATCCATTTCATCAAGCTGGTCACCCCTATCCGCAGCAGCCATCAGTGAGATGGGGGCAAGAGCAGGGAAGATAGAGTAGGGGATGGAGGAAGGTACGGGAAATAGTGGGTAACCCATGAGAAGAAGGATAATTGACGAAAAGTAGAGAAAGGGAAGCATAGACAAGCAAGGGAGAGTAGCCCAGGAAAATATAAGGCCAGAAAGCAGACAGACACCTAGAGACGGGAAGGTATAAGGAACCAAAGAAGCTCCCCTCACTAATATCATCTAATATAATCTAATCCCTGAAGAGTGGGTGAAGTGGCGATACTTTCTTATCCACAGAAACAACCTTATAATGCATCGAAGCAGGGTCCTTCACTCAATCAATCCCGCAATCAATCCTTCCATCACACCCATCCATCCAGCCATCCTATCCATCCAGGGAAGGTCTGTGCTTCAGTTATCAGCCTATCGAGAGAGTGCAAAGGCCAATCATATATTATATATGTCATTATGGTTTCTCATTTCTTTCTTCCAGTCATGATGCACTTTAAGGATCAACCATATGCCCCACCACCCGATAAGCATCGCAGGCATTGATGGCAGCCTTTTAGTTCTTCAAGTTGACGGCGATGGTCGAGTCATGCTGTAGCATGATGGCGGCTTTCCCCTCCCCCAAAAGAGAGTTGCTCCTTCCTCGCACATTACTTCACCCTACGAGATTGGCCTTTTTCTCGAGGCCCGGTAGGGTGAGGGACAAACTCTCGACTATAAGGAGAGGTCTGGAGGGACTCGACTGAGGTTACGAAGGAGAGGGACTCACTATTCATATGGTGAGGATGTGCAAGCAGGCTTGACCAAAGGCCCGTTAGGGGCTCGGCCGAGGTTACGAGGTCGAGGAGAGGTTACGAACCCACTCTCCTGACCAAAGAAGGGATGGAGTCACTCACTATTCATATGGTGAGGGGGAGGGGCCCCAAAAGAGAGGAAATCAAAGAACTAAAAGGCCACCATCACTCTGTCGATGGGAACATTATACCCAGAAGAAGAGTGGTACCCAGAAGAATTGATAAGGCAAGGCAGTAAATAGTTAATAGCATTCCCGACTAACTAAGTGCATTCATATAGATGCCATACCTCCAGCAGATTCCTAAAGGAAAGTATTAGTTATAAAAGGTGTCTCCAGGCTATTTGGACATTATATCTTATCAATCTGAAGCCTGTCCCCATCATCTAACTCACCTCATTGTGTAACCTTCATTGTAAAGCTCTTTGTGTCTCGTAGGAGTATCGGCATGTATTATTCCCCTCGCAGGAGTAGGTGTAGGAACCCTGTTCCGTAAATGGAGTGCAAGGGTAATGGGGAAAGCGTTAATGAGTAATGGGGATTTAAGGGAATGCGTGAATGTGAGAATGTGGTCCAGGTAGTGTGTAGCGTATTGTTATGTTAAAGGGTAAGATTGAAAGGGGAAAAAGACTGGCTCTCCTAGGGCTACGAGTGTAACCTACCAACCTCCTGGCAATAAGTGTTCTATATGAAGTAGCTCATTGTGTAACCAAACTCATCACTCATCGTGTCATCATCGTGTAAAATCAAGCATCGTAGCTTATCGTGTAACTTCATGCATCCATGGTGTAACCTCCAACAAGTAACCTCTCTTATCGTGTCCTAATTGTATAACCCTAATTGTGTAACCTACCTAACTCATTGTGTAGCTCAACGTGTAGCCCTGTGGATGAATTAGGCCCATTGGATCAACAGAGTAGCAAGTGGTAAAGTAAGTGGTAGAGCGAGTGGATTAGAGCATCCAGGGAGAAAAGTGGGATTAGATCAGTTTATTAGCATAGCCTCGTGGATTAGCTCGATCATTCAATTAGCCCAAGTGTTGATTAGAGCCAGCAGTGTATTAGCCTAGCGTATTATATCGAACTAGAGTCAATTTAGAGTAAATGGGAATAGGGCCATCGTATTAGAGCCAGTGGATTAGCATAGTTGCTCATGAGTCAATTAGCCCACCCGAGTCGATTAGAGGATTATCCTAGCAGCTTCAACGGAGAAGCCGAGCGTATTTTCCAAGCAGACCAAATGGATTCAAGTAGAGTGGCCATGTAGAGAGTATCAAGCCCGAGTAACCAAGCCCACCCTTCTATGACTAGCATCACACCTGTCTGTAATGAGTCCCAGCTATTGAATACCATCGCCACTGAGTACAAGCATCGCCCCTTGTATTGAGTCCCAACATGCGAGGTTGCTCCTGATTAACGCCCTCGATCATATGCCCCGCATTAGCAATGATACCTCCCGCGATCACACAGAAAGAGTGAAATAATAATGCTCCTTATTGCGACGATCGTAGAAATCCACAGCCCACATTGAGGCAAGCCATACAGAGACCTCGACCCTATAACTCTACAGAAACATATTCCTCTACCTTGAAATCTACCTCGACCTCTTCCTCGACCTAGACACCTTCTACCTAGAGCCTATACCTCGAACTCATGGAGGAAACATAGACCTCGAACTCTATCTACTACAGAGCTGTGATAGCCACACATACTCGAGAGTCTTTGTGCTTGAAGGGAGAATTTCCACTCATAGCCTTGCCCGATGCGGACAAGCGACTACGTTCCTTTTCTTTTTTCCTCTAAAGAGCCAGGAGTCCTAGCCGATCATTGACAAAAGGTCATTGACATAAAGACATTAGTAGAATAAGAGTAGCACCTCTAGCGAATCACCTTTAGCCTCACCTAAACCAGGGAAGGGAGGGAATAACCAGAAGCCGGATAAGCCCTAGCCTCCTACCACATGATGCCTACGATATATTTACTTACGTTGATTCACACAATAATAAGAGGAGCCATAGGCCAATTAATAATGTTAAGGAGCTGAGGACAATTGATGATGGATTTTGAAGAAAGAGCCGGATGATAGATAAGGATTCTGTGTGTCCATCTGGAGTTTCTGAGATATGAAGAAGGAAAGGTGCAGGATGGGGATAGCCTTGATTGATTTGATTGATGCTCAGTTGAGAGGAGCCACAGGTAGGGATGTCACTGGATAGATTGATTTCGGGCTGCGAGAAACAAACAAGTGATGTACTTAACCACAGGAATGGGTGCGCCAAATGAAAACCCATATGGGTACACTCTTATACCGAACTATTGTTGATATTTGGATTGCTATATTTGATTCATTGAGCAATAATGAATGAATGGCTTCTTAGAGGAGGGCCCATTGGATAGTTTTACAGGTGGCTTGGGTGCATTTACTGCAGAGGTCTTCCAGGATTGGCATTTAGTGATTGATTTCTCGAGACTGAATTCTTCTGATAGGGGTGCACAACAGAACAGGACAGTCTTCTTAGATAGGCATGGATAGATGAAGGAAGACTAACCAGGAGAGGATAATATTGAGACAACCAGCACATCGAATCAACACGGGGATGATACGCTATGCCACAGGGTGGAATCATCGACATACACTGTGAATAAAACCTACCTGCTGATTGATACAACTTGTTGCTTGCCGAAGGGAAGTCGCTTGCCTTTCTCATCTTGCTATCCTTGGAGATGATGAATTTTCCAAAGTTTGCTTGCTTTCTCACTACCCCTATGTCCCCACCAGATGAGAGATTCCCCCCCCAAGTTTCCAACATACACGATCTAAATAAGATAAGTCTGCACCACTAGACCAGAGGAGAGTGAAGTCCTTACCTCCACCAGATGAGGAGAGATGTCCCCCAAGTTCTCCAACTGATTAGATAGAGCCAAATTTCCAACAAACCGTGTCGAAACAGCCCCGGCACGGCACACGACAGGGATGGAACATGGCACTATGATCGACACTTTTGAATCAAGCAAAACTACCCGCCCGGATCGAAAGGGGCCTCATCCTCATCCTCAGTTCACTTGAGATGCCCACCCATATAGTAACCATCTATAGCTTCCGCATTCAAGGGTTTTAATAGCTATAGGGTTGGTTCCATGGTCTATTTGGGGAATGATCGGTTATATGGCGACGACCTACCTTACTCCGCATAGTGCGGTGGTTGGGGAGGAACCGATGCCTACTTATACTCTAATCTATATGACTTATGTGTCATCCTCGCCTACCATCTCGCTCTAGGCTCTACATTATAGTGGAGGCGGGGTCGAGGGAGTCCTCTCCAAGAAGGAAGGTTGATGAGGAGTGTAAAGGGCGGCCCTCGGTCGATGAATAGATCCTTCTTCCCACTAGCAAGCCCAAATTTGTGGGCAAGCCCAGAGTTACTGTGAAGGTGGTACAAGGTATTGGGGTTCAATTCCCATGATATTAGTGTGTTTAATTGTTTTCATCTCAAATATATTAGTGATAAGGTCTTATTATGGTAAAGCAAGAGGGTTAAACTAAGTTAAAGTGATATCCTATATATAAACTAGTATGTAAGATCAAATACATGGAGTTACTAACCTTATAGCAAGTAAAGGTATGCGTTAATTACATGGTGTTAATAGAGTAGATGTAACTAATAACTAGTAATTATACCATATTCATATTAGGTGTAATAGCTCTCTTTATCAACATGAACTCTATAGTAGTAATTCCATATGACCTCGTAAGCTTAACTTGGAGCATTGGTTGTGTTGACTAACAGAGTCTAACAGCTATAATAGTGATGATATTGGTACTAAAATACAGGATCAATAGGGTCTATCATATCCGTAATAGTAATGTTTGATTGAATATGTAAAAGACGTTGATAGTACTACTAGCTTCTAGTTAAGCTCTAATGATTGACCTATGCCTAGAAAGTAATCACCATATCTATGTTTAGTCTTTATGAGACTCTATTTCTCATTACATTGAACATATGGGAATCATAGGAGATGTTGTCTTCAATATGGTGTTAGCTATGGGCTTAATGTACATGCTCTTAGTAAGCTTGGTCTAGTAAGAGCCTAATCAATCATGGATCACACTAAACCAATAGCATAGTTATAGCTAGGATTCGAATACCTTTCATCATTACACATATGAATCTATGTAAGTAATTCATATCAAACAAGCGGGTAATAAATCCATACTCTACTTATTCAAAGTTATGTATAATAATCCGTAACGTCTATATATGTACCTTACATATATGGGAAAGAGCTCTATGTGATATACTCAAACACAAGAATCAAGCTTATACTATTATTCCTTCTTATGGATACGGTGTATAGAGATATCATTACATTAATTTCATGGGATTTTTTCATGCTTTTTAAGTAGATACAAGTAAACAAGCTATTCAATCTAATCAATATTCAGCTTATTAAGGGAGATAGTGTAATCTGGCGTATGTAATGTTGAATGATATGCATTGTATAAGTATACATGTTACAAATTTTGAGATAGATAGGGTCCTTTGATTACGTAAGACCGATTGGTTATAGTTTTACACATTAAACATAGCGTGTAATGATGCTTATGTCGAACCGTGATATCAAAATGTCCATTATTTATGGTAAGATGATTGGTTATAATTGTAAGGATATTGTAGTAACCACTAGCTAGTATTGATTAATTAATCTTACTCTACCCATGTGACATATTAGTAAGCGATTCTTAGCTTTGTTACCTATTTGATTTTATATATACCTATCACTGATTGCTTAGAATGAGTACCCTTGTTAGTACAATGAAGACTCTCTTTAAATCTATGCTCACTTATTACGTAAATACGCTGGATTCCGTGATTCTATACTTTATATAACATGAACATCATGAACTATGCCTCATGATTTCAACGTATTACTTTATCTCATTACTTATGAAGATACCGTCCAAGGATAGCATTGATATGTGTAGAATATGTCCTTTTCTATATATATAGGTTGAGGTAAATCCCCTCTCGCTTTAATGATCCCTACAGCCCCACAGGGGTCTAGCAACAAACAAACAATGCTATGACGCAAGCTCCTAGTTACAAAATGAAAGACCAGGAATGAAGCACCACCTTGACTACAGCTGCAACGAAAGAGAAGGGAATGACAGCCTTGCTCAGCAGACTCAAAGAATCTCCACGATCTCATGGATGAACAACTATAATATACAAGAAATCACAGGGATACAAGCATAGAAACCACAAGATGCATAACTAAACATCGGTCGTAAAAGATATTACTCACATTAACATAATGGAAAACTAGAGTGGAACCATAATCATAGTCATCTATTAAGTAATAAACGAATAGAGGTTACAACTGTTCGGACGTCGTGTTCTCCTTCGAATAAGTCCTGTCGTCCACGTTCCGCAAAGCTCGCCAAGGAAAGGGAAAACCTCTCCAGAGTCTCGCAATGGTCTTCTCACTTGAATTGGCCTTAAGGGAAAGAAGGGATTCTTTACAAAGACAAAGGCTCTTAGGAATGTAGGAGATGCAAGCTCTGTTAGACTTCAAGACTAGCTTGCCAAGGTGATTTGAGCAGTTTTACAGGAGATGGGGAAGGAGGGGAGTTGGGATCCCTATTATTATGGATTGGCCCTGTCATCAGAAGGTTCCATGGAAGGTGGAAAAACTACTTCCCTTCCATAGAACTCCCGCAAACCCAAACCTCCCAAATCAAGAGATAGGCAATGGTTGTGAGTTTTGCTTGAACTCAACTTCCACCATCCAGGCTTAAAAAACAATTCCTAAAATGGGTGGTGCGATTGTCGCTCTATGACAGCGCCAAGTGGCGCGACCTCTTTTGTAGGATTTTTCCCTCATTGGCGCGAGTCCCGAACCGATCGCCCGCGCCAATGCAAAAAGGATGTTTTTCATGATTTTTCAAGGAGATGTCTCAAGGGAAAATAAAGTCGCTGCCGTAGGATGAGTATCATGATGTTTTCAAAGCATGACAATGTTCACAAGTCACGGAAGGGTCCCCCATTGTGCGGATGGGGAATGGTAAGGACTAGTGACAAATTACCGTGTGTCGATGCCCCCCAAAGCATGAGGCCCGAGAGAGAGAGAGGGGGTGAAATGCTTTACGAGAACACAAATTAACTGGCCCGCCGTCGGAAAACCCGCGTGCGAAAGATACAACCGATATCTCAAGTACATGATGTATATATATGGCAGGTGAATTTTGTTGTCCGAGACAGAGTATGCTATAATTCGGATCTAGGTATGGGCGCATCCATCCAACTTCAAGATCAAACAAATAGACTCAGTATGGTCGCAATGCATCCAATCATGAGTCATGTACATAACATACAATCACAATCGTTGTACCGGATTACAACGTACAACCAGGGTCTGGCGTCCATCTCGACCCAAACAAAGTACAAGTTCAAGCATGTGAATATGTGAGTTGAAGTCGAACATGCAAGAACATCGTCCGACACAACAATATGAGCCGTTAATGGGGACGCCAGAGAAACCACCAATAATGACAATGGTCCTCAAGGTACTCACGGCATACCCACGGCGGTATGCATAAATGAGTTGACGTCGACCCGGCGAATCATTCCGATCGGAAGTCAATGATGTAAACTTCACGTCGAATGCGACGAACTCGCCATTGATGTACGTAATTCCAAGGTACCATCAGAGTCTCTGCACTACTCGGATAATGAGCGAGTTCATTGTGAAGTGACCTGATCAAGGTGGGCTAATGATTCCCACATCATCGACACGAGACAGAGGAACATAATGTTTTGTTGTGAATCGTGGATCATACGAGAAACAAGAGAAGGATATTTCCGCAGGCCAACTCTCTTGAACACATGAATGGCACGACAATGGACTTGGCGGTAAGATTTGACATCAACGGATCGAGGTCATGGCTACGAGGTAGTGAACAGATGAGAGGTCAAAAAATATTACCCAAACCTTACGAGGTAAAGTGAAGAGGGAGAGATGAGATGTCCCCAACCCGACACGAATGCAGACAATTGCCATGTTCAAGAGCTGCACATACCGCTCATGACAACGACGATGGTTCCATTTTTCCACCATTTCGGGCGAGTACCCCAATTTTGATAACAAGCTTGAAGGGGATAGCATATGCTTGCGATAGTGAGTCCATTCTTCTGGGCGAATCCATCCTAGTGCATTTAACGAGTCCTAGAAGGAGAAACTCGAAACATTCATTTCGACTAAATCCAATGTTACCTGGGGGCGAACGAGTCCGACAAAGGAAGAACTCTAAGGCTTCTTTTCATGTTTAGAGAGTTTGAAAAGACAAATGGAAAAGAAAACTCCAATGTGTCCCTTTTCGTAAATAGTTCCCTGTGACCAAAAGGTAGAAAACAATATCTCGGGAAACCTCCATAGTCGCTGAGATAGGCTAGGTATTCCTTTTTCGTAATCGATCCATCCTGTACCAAAAGGGTTAAACTTATACTCAAGGGAATGTCGATTCAGGTCCATTTTAGAAGGTATTCAAACAAGAATTCCTTTTAATGTTTTCTAAGGTTTAGAGAGTCGTAAAAGAGCTGAAAGACTGGTGGACTTTTTCGTATTTAGGTCCGAAAAAGTATAAAATACAACTCGTTCCACTACGGTCGTAAAACCCGTTAGCAGACATACCAAGCAAGCGTAAAATCATTTTCAGAGATAATGACATGCAAATATTTGATAAAAATAACTTTAAACTCATTTAACGTCGAAAGTTATAAATATGTCAAATTGGTAAAACAAAATTACTTTTACTATTTACCTTGTAAGTTTTTGCTGGTCCATTTGCTGCAACTTCCGTTGACTTATCACCAATCCAGAAACCATCCAGCTCTTCGGTCTGTGTAAGAGGCGCTCCCTTGCTCTTCCTTCCATACATTTTTTAATGATTTTCCTTTAGAAATAAACTAAAAGTGGCCACTTTTAAAATTTTAGGTCGGCCCATTGGCGCGGTATCGGGCAATCTAGACCCGCGCCACCGAGCTCTTTTTACTAAAGGGTTTGCTACAATCTAGCGATCGTTAGCAAAACACGCAAGCAATGTGGCCGAAATCAAATTTTCGTTTTAAAATTCTAGATTAAACCAAGAAATTCAAGCTCACTCAAAGATCTAATTAGGGTTTTGACCATATGAATGTGATAATCCATCTAAATGGCAATCGAATGGAAGGAACGAGAGCACTAGAGATGAGGATGAAGAGGCCATGCAAAATAAGCTTGTATGAACGCCGAGAGACCGTGTTTAAAAAAGTTCTTCAATGCCATGCTTATTGAGTCACCTCGAGCCCTCCCAATATCCGACGCAAGACCAAGGAAATGAACAAGTCTTCAAGCTACGAGACTAGTGTGTTAGAATTGAGGTTGATATTTATTTCATTACCTAGATTGTCCAGAGGTCCAATTCCCATCACCACTAGCTGCACTGACCTGGGGAAAAGACAGTTAAAGTAATGGAACGGGGTGTGCCGAGGGGCACAAACAGATCGTGAAGCAAGAAGGCTAGCATCTCCACCATCCCCGATCTAGCACTCAGAGTAGTAATCATATACCATTAGCGTTGTCATTTCAGATCGCAGTAACTACAGGCTACAAAGACGGCCTCGAATGCATGGGTCCCCACCGGCATGATCGTTGTACCGTGAATTCATCAACATGAAAGGCAGCCACGAAGTGCAAACGGGGAGACTGAAATGTCAAGCAGGAGTTCCATTTAATCTTGGTATCGGGGTTTCATTCTCGGAACGCATACCAATCTTCCAGGCCAAGGCCCCAAAGGGCGAGTCCGTATACCACGAGAGCCAAGAATGGCCTTTCGCCGGCGTGAACATGCTCGCACCGAGGGTGGCTACCGGGACCCGGGAGGCCGCAGTTCTTTAGGTGGCTACGGCTTCTACCGATCGTCATGGAAGATTGGCCTTACCGGAACCACGGGCAGAGACCCGTATTCTCACTCTCTCAAGGAGATCAATGATGGAAGAGCCTGCAGACCTCATATTTTGTTTATGTTTATATATTTTTTTTGTAAACACACATTCGTCTTAACACTATTATATATGCATGTATGTAGATGTAGGACCCGGAGATATCCACCTGGACAACCCCCCATCTCTGAGAACGCAACTCGCCCCCGAGATCCGTGGGGAAGGCATCTGAGGGAGAGAACCTGTCCGGTAACCCGAGGGGATTGCCCATGCGGGGATCCTGCATCATGCCCGCTATCACATGTACCAAGGGCATACCGCCATACAAGCAAGAGTTCCGAATCGATCCACTAACTATAGCGCCTTATAAAAAAGGACATATCATGAGCACCATGCGGACTAGTCTTTAGGATTTATGCTACACCTATTTTTTGAGAGACATAGCGTCTCGAGATGTACTAAGACGACTATGTATATTTTTTGAGTTTTATGTGACACACTCTTATGTAAACATTTCGATATCTATATATATGCATATCTATTTTTGGATGAGTCTTCTTTACATGTGATGATGATTTATAAATTGCGCAAATGTCTGTCTAATACTAAATTTACATCAGATCTCGTTAATGTATTCAAATGTCAGTATGTGATGATATGTAATGTAGTCAAAATTCCTTTCCGCAATCGAATATGCAAATACAATAGTATTAATTTGCTCATCAATAGTGTCCGTTTAGTTGGTAACACTACAAGTTGTGAATCTAGGTACACGAGCACCACTATTACCAAGGTTTACTCTGCTTTCTTAATAATTCCAACACGGCACTATATCTCAATATTCGTGGTACGTCCTAAACACACACCTCGCAGTCGATCACCCAACAGATCGTAGATTACCCAGTCGCTAAGACAGACTGTACCGTGGGAGGCACCATCCGCGAAACCAACAAATGGATGAATAGACATCCGTTAAAGACCCGATCAGCGTAAAAAATGTTTACAAAGCACACCACACACTCATGCACACAAATGACAATCACACACCTATGTACACACCACACCAAGAAATCAATTCCGGTGTATTTTTGCAATACCTCTATCTTTAATTGCTTAACAGAACTCTTCTGGTAGTGCCCATAGTTTCCAGGTTCCATTTTTCAAAATACGCTTTACTATATAGGACCGTGCTAACATCGGGCCGGAGCTTACCGTGTTGTGTAAACTACCTCCAATAAGAGAAGAAAAGAGATATTCACGCCTTAGAAATAAGCCACTTAGGGGCACCTAATACATTACATGAATGAACAATTCTTGACATACATCATAAAACTCTCCTATATATAGAGTCCATGGGGCCATAATGTAATCCTAGTGGGCCACAATGTAATCCTAGCCGACCTAACAATAATAATTTAAGGGCAATAATAACAAAATGGGGGTTACAAGGGTACAATAATAACAAGGGCAGTTTACACTAATACACAGGCTATGTTATGAGAGTAGTCTGGTGCTTCGTATAAAATTCTCATCCTCCCATGTAGAATCTTCTGGGTAAGTTCTTCCACTTCGATGAGATAATTGAACATCGATTCCGTAGTCATTGTCGCATCATTTCAAATCAATATGATCTTCCCTTCCCAATGCTCTCGGCATCGTTTGAATCAGATTTTCACCTTGCACCTTCTTTAAGGTACGAAACATAAAAAACCTGATGTACTCTCTCATAGCAGAAGCTCCAATTTGTATGCCATAGTACCAATCTTTTCAGGAACACCTCGTAAGGACCATAGTACTTTGGCGACAATTTAATATCCTCTTTGCTTGCTTTTCATTGAGGGACATTTGTTTGTATGGTTGTAATTTTAAAAATACTCCAATTCCTACATCAAAACTTCTCGCTACGATGTTGATCTCGCCTGCTGTTTTCATTCGATTTTGTGCCAAATTCGTGTTATCCTTTAAGAGTTGGAGAACCTTCATTATGTTCTGATGTGATCTTCCACTCGCTTGAACCTTCGAATTTTCCTTTAAAGATGATGTGATGGATGGTGGATGATATCCAAAGTGCCATAAAGGTCATTTTTGTTGCAAGATGGAAGGAAGTGTTATACCACCATTCAAAGAAGAGGTAACCACTCGACCTATCAGGTTTGTTTATCAGATACAAAACAACGAAGATATCCTTCCAAACATTTTATTTACTATCTCAGCTTGACCATCATTTAGAGATGATAAGATGAGCTATGAGCTAATTGAGTACCCAAACAAGAAAAATAACTCCGTCCAAAAATTTCCAAAAATGGGATTCCTCTGTCAGTCACAATACAACCCTTGGGCTTCCATGTAGCTTTTGAATTCTGTCCATAAATTATGCTAACCGTACTTGCTTTAAATGGATGAGATAATGCACAAAAGTGTGCATACTTGGTAAGCTCCAGTCAACTACCACCATGATGACACTCTTTCCTTCTGACTTAGGTAAACCGTGATAAAATCCATTGAAATCTCCTCCCAACCTGACTCCGGAATGGATAAAGGTTGTAGAAGTCCCTGTCTTAATTGTTTCCACTTTATTCTGCCGGCAAACCAAACATTCCGCCAAACTTCGAATACTTATTTGCGCACCAAAAATTCTTCTTCACCCCGTGGTAAGTTTTTTAAAAATCCCGAGTGTCCCCCTAAAGGAGAAGTGTGCAATTCCTAAGAATCTTTTGTTTTAGCCGGGAATTTTACAAAGATATAAGCGATCTTGTACCATAAGGAATCATTTTTCCAACTAAATGTATCGATGTACTAGATCTTGCTACAACTTTTGAATGAGTATCCACATATTTGTCCTTCTTCCATCTATCTCTTGCTTCAGCTTATCCAACTGGTTGGATAATAGAAATAACAAAGGTAATTTTTCTCTCCACCTCTTCATTCTTTCTCGAGTGCATCCGCAACAACATTCAAATTTTCCTTTTTGTAGACGCATATTTGCAAGCCTCGTAACCCAACATCTTTTGGGGACCATATTCGCTATTCTTGCATCAGATAGTCTTTGTTCAACGTGCGTTTAAGACTATCATGATCAGCTTTTTACCTTGAAGTGTCTTCCATTAGGTAAGTTCGCCATTTCTTTAGTGCATGTAGTATTGCTAACATTTCCTTCTCATAAATAGGTTTCTAGAATACTTTCCTTTGATCGACGACTTTCAAAAGGCCGGGTCTTCCTTCTTGCATTAAACCGCACCAATTCCATTTCCCCGAGGCATCACATTCCACAATAAAGGTTTCTGGTGAAGTCTCGGTGTAGCTAAGACCGGTGCTAGGCACATTGCCTCTTAAGACGTTCAAAGGCCTTAGTTGCTTCAAAGTCCATGAAAATGGTCTTTTCAATGAAGGCTGCAGTTAGAAATTTATTCTCCATATCATTCTAACAAACTTGCTATAATATCTCCAAAGGACCAAGAAATCAAGAACTACTTTATGGTCAAATTTCCATTCCTTAATGGCTTTAATTTTGTTAGGGTCCACTTCTTTAACACCCTCGTGAGATACAATATGACCCAGATATTCCACCTCTTTGTACTTCCAAAGAAACATTTGACTTTTTGCATATAATTGTTTCTCCTCGCAATAGTTTGAGCACCCTCGTCAACATGTTCAACATGATCCTTCCAAGACCTCGTTGTAGATTAGCATGCTATCATCAAAAAATACTAGCACATGAAGGGAAGGGTTTGAAAATGGAATTCATCAACCCTTGAAATGTAGAAGGTGCATTGGTAAGGCCAAAAGGCATGACCAAAAATTCATAGTGACCCTCAAGAGTTCTAAAATGTTTTTTTGAATATCTTCTTACCATTCTAATTGATGATATCCCGAACGAAGATCCAACTTAAAACAATTGTTCGGTGTAATTCATCCACACACCCATCAATCACAAGAATGAATATTCTTTAATAAGAGCTATAATCCTGGGACACATTCGCCATGATCCATCCTTCTTGTGTACCAACACTCACAGAGCAGAGAAAGAACTTTGACTAGGTTGAATTATACCCGCCTCTAACATTTCTGCAATCATACGTTCAATTGTGCTCTCTTTTGAAGTAAGGATATCTATAAGGCTCCGATGGAGCAGAACACTTCCGGAATCAATGAATAGCATGATCATGATCATGAATAGGTGGGAGTCCTTTGGGAGTTTCAAACACCTTGGAAGATTGTCCAAGACTTGTTGAGATCTCGCATAATAGATATTTGAGGAACTTCTAGTGAGTATAATTGTGAAATTACGCCTCGCCGCTCTTTCTTTAGAAGCTTTGTCATGACATTAGAGCTTATTATCCTTCCCGTTTCCCGCAATACCTGCATTCGACTTCCTTTCCTTCGAAAAATTCAAGAAAAAGTTCTTTAAAATTAAAAAGCTACCGTCCCCAAAGATTGTAAAACCATTGTTCCTAGTACAACATCAACACCTCCCATAGGAATGGCAAGCATTGGACTAGTCATATATTCCCCCATGGTTAGCTTGATATTATGGCATTTTCTGCAGCGGGGAGGCTTCCTCCATTTGCAACCATCACTTGACATTCGTGCCGTGGGTATATGAAACAATTTAATTCCTTG
The DNA here is from genome assembly GCA_034641835.2 of Pinus albicaulis. NCBI lineage: Eukaryota > Viridiplantae > Streptophyta > Pinopsida > Pinales > Pinaceae > Pinus > Pinus albicaulis. Next base: position 73,817 of record JAXQQM020073199.1, on the reverse strand, counting down.
GTACCTTACACAACGTTGTGGGTGCTACCCGAATCAATCAACACTATTACCCTTTCTTCTTTTATATGTCCTTCTATCTTGATATTTATATAGTAATTCCCGCCGTTGCATTACACGATATGGTCGGATTCATTTCTTCCTCTTCTAGGGTGGTTCCCGGTGTATATCCTCTTCTTGTTCATTTTATTCTTCTTCTTCACAATCTATGTAAATAATTTCTTCTCAAAGACACTTATGACCTGAGCATCACAATCTGAAGAGGCAAAGCCCTTTGCTCTTTTCTTTCCAATTGTTGGGAAACAACCTTGTAGGTTGTGTAAATCTAGGCGTAGCAACACTTCCTTCTTTATAGAATTGAGAGTGGCAGGTTTCCTCGTCGCCATAATTTTACATTCAACTTTTTCTTGCCAACCCGAATGCCTTCTCCAATGAATCAGTTCCAAACGCGAACTTCATGTTGGATGTTATCCTTTAAAGTGCCTAGGAAGAGATCAATCCTCTGCCTCTCCGTAAGATCGCTTACCCTTATATTCAATTTTTGGAAGTCCTTAAATGTGCCGCCCCACTAAACCCTTTTGTATGAGATTTATCAATTGGGTAAAGAAGGTGTTGCTCTTTGTATCCTCATAATGTGTTATCATTTTCCTCCGGTAAAAATTGGCCAAGTGACAATTTTTTTACGGGAGCAAAGCCATTGATACCATACAAATGCATTTTGTTCTAATCAGAAGTTGCAATGCGTACCTTTTGCGTGTTTTGCACTTATGGAGATCAAAATATTGCTCCATTTGCGTATCCATGTTACAGATCCTTTCCATCAAACTTCCTCATATCCATTTTTAAATATGGTGGCTCCTTCCCGCCAACATTAGAGTTTATGAAATCATGATTAACATTTATTTTGTTCTCATCGTGAGGTTCTTCTCCTATATTTCCGCCATTAGGAATCATTTCTCGTTTTGGGTTTATCATCAAGCCTTCCATGTATGCTTTTAGATCATTCTTCATGTCATCATCCATCTTAGCTTCCATGCCTACTTCCATGCCATCCATATTAGCTTCCAAACCATTCATCTTATCTTCCACGCCTTTCTTCAAAACCATCCATCTTAGTTTCCATTTCCTTTCTTCAAAAACTTCCATTTCATTTTTTTGTTGTTCTCTTTTGCGAGAGCGAAATTTGCTTTTATTTGTTTTTGTAATTTTGACATGTCATGTTGCCATTCTTTCATCGCCTGAGTAATAGTAGAGCCTTCTAAAGGCTTAATGGGTGTTGAATTCTTTAGGGGCCATTTCGTACCCAATATTGATATTTATTCTACACAGGGGTTCTTTGTAACCACCTCCAACTTGATTCTTTCAAACAAGACTTATGCACTGGAAAAAAATACACACCTTTACTACTTTGAGGAGCTCGATATTGAAATTGAATTTTCTCTCAGAATTGAAAATCTTCGATATCTCAAATTCAGCCCCCGTAGTAGCCCTCTGGCTTTTTTCAAATGCCACAGACATCTGACCTGGATTTGGATTCTCCAAGACAAATTTGTGTCCAATCTCCCACAATGGCCTAATTTTGGACTGTCTGAGAGCGAACTTGTATGACTTGCCACGGTCATTGTTTTGTTCTTTGTCTCTGAAATTGATCTGTAAGAAACTACAAAGCCGTGTTCTGCGACTAATTTTGACGGCACTCCAATCCAATCTCCAGAGAGTTATGGCTGAACTTTTCCCACGATCACCTCTTTGAGATGAAATTCGAGCCCCAAAGGCACTAACTTTCCACAGATCATATCTCCGAAAATATTGCGGAATCACAAGTCATGAAATTTTTTGACGAATTTCCTTCAGATTTCAGCTTCGCACCATACAATTTCAGATTTCAACTTCTGTAGAAACTTTGTAAAGTTTAAAAATTCCACGATGACCTGCTTTAGGAGCTGAAAACAAAATCTAACGTCCATGATATGTCCGCAAATATTATGAACCAAGATCTGAAATTTTTAGACAAGCTTCCTCAGGATTTCAGCTTCGCACCATAACAATTTCAATGTAAACTTCGTAGAAAAAAAGTTATAGCGAAAATTCCACGATGACTTGTTTGGTTAAACTCAGAATCCCAAGCCTTAATAATTAAATGGCAGTAACTGTACTTCCAATGAAGAAAGATATTCACGCCTTAGAAATAAGCCACTTCTAGGGAAACTTCCAATACATTACATGAATGAACAATTCTTGGATGATACAATTCACAAAACCTCCTTTCTATATATAGGAGTCCATGGGGCCATAATGTAATCCTAGTGGGCCAATAATCCTAGCCGACCTAACAATAATAATTTAAGGGCACACAATAACAAACAAGCTATAAGTAGTGGAATGAGACAATAATATAGTTTACACTAACAATAATAAGGGGCTACATAGTGATATAGGGACCTAACATACCGGCTCCAGTTTCTCTATCATGTGCCTCATCATATAAGAGGACGCAGGTCCGTCGATGAAAGAACTGGGAGAAACAGATTGACTAAAATGAGTCTGAATTTTCTTTGTGCTCATGATCAAAAGCAACAGACGACGGTTTCATCCAACCGTTCGAGATGGCTGCAGACGTTCTTCCTCGCAGGAAGGATCCAAAGAGAGCTCATGCGCTAATTTGAGCGAAGGAATTTACATTCAACCGGAAAAGTAGCTTCCACTGTTACAATCAGCAGAAGGGTGTGGTTAACCCTATTTCTTTAGCGCATTTTCGGTATGCCCATAGATTGAACAGCTGAGATGCCAACTGACATGACCCTAACAAGCTCACAAGCACAAGACCAAAACCTTATTCACCGCTCAACCCCACCACGCTGGAGGGTAGTATGGCGTTGAGTCACAGACGTTGTGCCCATAACGTCAGCTCCGATCATGTGGCTCCAAGGAAATGAGTACCGTGATCGCTGACGATAGCCCGAGGAACCCCGAATCGTGCAATAACATGGCTGAATAAAAATGAAGCAGCCGTTTTCCCGTCGCCAGCCTAGTGTGGGTAATGCCGGCCCACTTAGGTGAAGTAGTCGATCTTCCGCGACAATGATATACGCATGCCCCCTCTAACAGTGAGGAGGGTTACACGTCGAGAAGTCCATTTCCATTTTGCAAAAGGGCCAACAAGAATAACGGGATGCAAAAGGCACGTGCGCGCGCATCTTGCGCTGAAAAATCCGGGGCATGGATAACATTTTCTGGACCGCAGTTGATACAATCCTTGAATATAGAAGGCTAGAAATAACTCGCCCGTAGAATCTTCGCTAAAAAGGCGCAGCATGTTATCCGGACAAGGCGTCCGCCATGTGCGCATCGTGGCGCTCAATTTAAGACTTTCAGCCTCTTCCAAGGTAAGGCATCGTCGGAGCACCGAATCTACTCCAATACGATATAAGGTATCTCCTACTATACGGTAGGCTGGGACCGGTGCCGAACTCGACTACGGCGCTTTATCCAACTCAGACCGAAATGTTGCGGGGTCAAGATACAATATGATGTCACCGTACCAAGGATCACGAGTGGCATCGAGGTAGGCCGTGCTGGCCCATATGATCTTCCGAGTGCGAGGGAACAGCATCCGTAGGGAGAGAACATATCGATCCGCGACATCTCGTTGATTTAGTCGTACTCTAAGTGCTGGTGAACTCCAAGTCAAACTCCCGCAAGATGACGATCCATTTGGAGTACTTGCAGTTAATTGTCTAGAAAGAATATACATCATAGGGTTACAACAAACCAATCGTTATCGTGCGCAACAGGATGTAATGGCGAAAGCGTTGTACGGCGTGTACGGCCGGCGAAGGCCAACTTATCAACATGTGCATAACGCGTTTCCGGTCGAGAAGGTTCGAGACAGTAATAAACAACATGTTCATCACCGTTCTCATCATCCCGCACCAAGACCATGGCGATGGTGTTAAATGCGGCGGCTAGATACAAAGTAAAGTCGCGGTGGTAGTCCGTGAGGACGAAGCAACGGAGCATTGACGAGCAATGTCTTCGCGCCTTCAAAGGATTCTTGAGCAATTTCTGTCCCAATGAAAGGGAACATTCTCGCTTTAACAAACGAGTGAATCCTTTTCGTCACCTCGCTGCATCTAGATAGCGCCTAAGAAAATTCGCTTTCCTCAAGTGCATCAGAATCCGATAAGAAGGGAGATTTACAATGGCCTCAACCTTCGAGGGTCAAGGCGAATTCTGGCCTTCTGCAGGACTATAAAGCCTAAAGACTCGCCATAATCAACGCAAAGACACATCAGAGAGGATTGAGCCTAATATTGTAGCTCGCAACGAAGAAATATTCAAGCAAGATGCTCGTATGGCCCCGCTTACCCGAAAGGGTCGGTGGTGCCCGGAGGAGTCGACGGGGCCATGGCGACACAGAAAGCGATGACATCGCGCGCCGGAATGGCACCCGCCGTTCTTGCCGAACGGGAAGCTACGCGAAAGTGCCCCATGGACAGATGAATGTGGTTCTATGTTGATCCCTCGTGTGCAATATTGATCCGGCTTGTGAACGAGAAACCGTCCATTAAGGAATAGGATCTCACTCCCAAAGACAATCACGACATCCGTCAATAAACGGAGTGGGATGAATTATCCTTAGGACAGCGATTGACATCGCTGAGGACCCACTCAATGGTACCGCTTTTTATCGAGACAGAGTCAAGGATACACCCATTCTAAGGGGAATAGGATAAATAAATCCCCGCGTTCGGGAGCACCCCGCCTCGGAGAAGGGCGGCTTTCCGAGGATGCATGGGACGTAAGCGCGAGACGGTTTCGCACCCGGATAGGTTGGAATCTCGTGGACGACAATACTAGGAGTCACCCCGGCATTTCTAGGACCATGCAAAAAACATCTCGAATTCTTTGAAAAATTCAGATAGACTTGAATCTTCTGATAATCGCAGCAAGAGAATGTTTCAACAATCCCCGGTTTAACAGAGATGTTGATAGGAACAAGCAATGTTACTCGATTACCCTCCTAAAAGACTCGTGTATCAAAATCGGCGTTTGAAGAGGAGGGGAAGGAACTCGAGTAGCATAGCGTCCGTACACCGGGCCATTGCCCCCAAGCTGGTATAAACGAGATGATGATGTCCATCGCCTGCAGCAGCCCTCTCAAGAGACATGGTTTCCAATGATAGCTTCATCTCAAGGAAAAGTCTCTCGAGGATCAGTGAATCCACCGACTCAAGCCGTGGGGATTGCGAGTAGACGTCGAGAGCCATGCTCATCTGAGCATGCCGAGGAGGGAGGATCCCATGCGCGAATTTACGTAGCCGCATCTCTACTAGCATCAAAGGCATGGATTCTCCAAACTCATATACCTGCTCGTGTGTAGGAATGAGCCAGGGGTCATCGGTCCCGACGCATGTTGACTTGAGCGGTATTCGTGGCGGGCGCAGGAAAATACTCCATGAAGACCTGGTCTAAGAGACCAGTCCTATGCCGTCTCCGGGGGATTCGGAATTTGATCCACACAAGGTACGTTGTTCTCGCAGCTAGAGGTGTAAAAATGACAACCGATCTACCGTGACAATCTTGCCCGTGGGGGAACTTAATAATGAATCGAAAGATGAGATGCGGCACGCAGCATGGCATTGGTCCAGCCTCGTGGCCAAGAAGTATATTGTAGTTGAGCTTAGCGTCAACCACTTCCACTTCCACGGCTACGTTTTTTCCCCGTAATGTGATCGCAAGACTTCGGAACTCCTAAGGGTTTAGATTCCGACCATCAAATGCCTCAAGGGCATTAGGAGATGACGACAAGGTCGGAGAACCGATGGCCTTCCAAACAGTTTATAACATAACGTTGTGGATGCACCCTCATCTACGACGGCCCAATGAACGTTGTATCGCTAATCCCGACTTGAATGACCAAAGAGATTTGATGTGGAAGTTTGGGAGTAAGTAATTTATCGAAGGTGATAAGGCTCCGAGCTCTGGGCGGGATCGACACACCGACCGCAGACAGAAAAGCCTTCCGTTGTGAAGGACAACAAGAACCTCCAAAGGCGGACATAGCACATGGCTACCAGAAGCCAAATCCTCAACAATACCGTAATGTCGAGCTTATCAGAATTTGATTATAAGAGGATCTCCGAAGAACACCCTTGGGAGGCTTCACGACGGCTCCGAGAGCGGCTCTCGATTTCCAATGGACCGTAGGCAGTGGGGAGGTGGCCCATCCGCAACCGCTCCCGGCGCCCGCCGTGATTCATTGTAGTCCTTCGACCGCGTAGCGACAATAGGTTTTCATCATGGAAAACTCTGGAGACCTGAACGGCGTATGGTGACGCCGCCCGACCATCTCGTCTCCGCTCGGGAGATGGAAATGGCTCTTTTTAACAGCTCCTGAGTCCCTTTTGAGCCTTTAAGAAGGATTCATCTGACCAGCCGGGACAACTTGCATAATGGTCACCTTCGTCGATGAGGCAAGGAATTTCGGCTTATGTTGGGAGCCATCCTCGCTCTCGAGATTTGGATTCCGGGTTTCGGCATCGATTTTTGATTTGCCTTTTGCCCTTCTTTTTCCCCTTGGAGATATCATCCGCAGGATTGGCCTGGACGGCATTCACCTCCGAGCGTAATGGGGACCGACGAGGCAGGATTAGCAGAGGTATTGTTGGAAGAATTAGTCTTCGTCTCCCATTCGAAGACTTCTTCGACTTTGAGAGATTCGAACCAATGACACCATCCACCCAAGGGGGCAGGGAAGAGCCTTAGTGGTTCCCGGCCATGGAGCACGCTCAAGATGTCATAAAGCGTGCTGCATTGCGAATAGACAAGACCCGCATACTGGCACGCGCAATAGCTTCGTTCCTCCGTCACACACGCTCCCATCGCAATATCCCGAGCGATTTTATTCACAAAGGAGGTGGTGAACCAAGTGGGTCAAAATCCGATCGTGTATGTGAAACTTCGATCGGGCCGCATCTACGCCGCCACTCATGTATGTGATCCGACAGTGTAGGGTGTGAGCAAAACTCGTCTGAGCGTATGCGTCTCGCCTCATACCGGACCGATAACTAGAAATGCGTGAGGAAAGCCATGGCTAATGAGTTAGAAATCTTGAAAAATACCACGATAGCTCTATGTACCACTTAGCACAGCCTCCCCGTTAACGTACGCCGGAAAAGACGCAACGAATCGAATCATCGACCCAAGAGTCGACGAACACCGCAGGTGATACGTCATCACATGCGCCCGTTCGCTACGGCCTCAAACTTGGGACAATCTCCGGTATCTTGGTGGGAACCGAGGCCAATATGGATTATGCGTAACCGACTAATGGGTCAATTTTGAAACGTCCGGGCAGTCCGCGGAAGCCAGAACGGCAATGGAGGGTTAACTCCCATGCCGCCCCAGATAAGGTCCTATGCATCCATGCTCCACGATGGTTTCGTGAATATCCCCGCCCTTACCTGCCCTCCGTCCCCGAGACTCTCACCCGTAGGGGGCATAATTCGTATAGCCACATCATCGATTCTGTAGTCCATGGAAAGGGCTTCATGGATAAATCGCAGTTCGTGCCCCGATTAGGCGTTGTTCCCGCAGGCGGCGGCGGAGACTGGGCGTCGAGCGTAGGTAGACCCGGGAGGAGGTTGATACCGAGAGCCTCCGTGGTGGTTATAGTTCCCATGAGACCGACCATGGAGACAATAACCACTTCCGAGGATGAGTAGACCGCCGGGAGCAAGTGGAAATCGCGGAGCCCGGCACGTAGGGCGAACCGTTGATTCGTCGGCGGTGACACGAGCAGGAAGCAGCAGTGAGTGAACAGGAGAGGGGTCGCCCCGAATGAACAAAGGTTCCGAGTGAGGGGGCGGGCCTCGAATGAATAGGTCGTCTCGATAAACCAAAGGGGCTACGGGTTGTGCAGTTGACCGGTTGCAAGTGAGCCCTGTGTCAGCACCGAATAAGCTCTGGGCCGGGCTCCGGAGGCGGACACCCGGTTGTACCTGATGACCCGGCTGGCCTGGTGGTGGAACAGACTGTGTGCTTGCTGGAAACCCGCTTGACTCGGCGTAACCATATGGTGGTCCCGTCGATATGCAACGTTAGAGACAATGTGATATCGCTATTGCATCGTAGAGAAGGGCCGGATTTGCCTGTGTGACCATGTGCTCTGGCCCCTCGTTGATGAATTCTGCCGAGGCCGAGCGGGTGCCGACGGCGAGGGCTATAATATGGTCCTTGCAGACAGAAGGCACGGGTCTGTCAGCCCGCAAAGTAGCCTTGGATGGGCCGTCCCCGCGTATAGCCGTGTTGGCCTGGCAGGGTTGGGCCTTGGAAAGGCTGTCCCCGTAGGTTGCGAGCTCCGGTTGTACGGTAAACTCCGAGCATACGCATAGCTCAGGAGCAGAAGACGCAAAATGTCCCCATGCTCGTCAAGCCGACCCGAAACCATACACGGGAGTACTGCGGCATAGTGCGAAAAGAAAGATCGGTAAGGATCTGGGAATCGTCCAAATTTCTCCCGGCTGCCTGCACAAGGTAACAACCGATACTTCCTCCGGAGAGATATTCTCCTAAGAGGCAAGAATGGAAATAAATACCTTCGCAGAGTTGGCCCACTGCAACAGACAAATGCGAAGAAGAGGCAGCCTACACAAACAAGGGGCCGCACAGAACGTGGCGGACAGCGTCGAAGGAGACACCGGTAGTGGCAATGGCCGAAGCAGAGATGATATCCCCATAGAGGCGCCAGTTTCCGAAATAACTGGCCCAGAGATCCGTATCCCCGCGGTAAAGAAGACCCGCCCCGACGATGTGGTAGCCGGGGCCGTAATCGTCTCCCTGCCAAAACAATCACTGAGGGAGTACGCTCAGAATAATGTAATTCTAATTTCCCTCACCAGAATCACTCATGGTTGATCCCCGCGACAATCACGCAAAAGACGGCGAGGACTAGGAGGAAAAAAAGTAGCAACAAACGCGAACCCGATGTAAGAGAAAGGAACGCCACCTAATCTCAAATTTCGGCATTACCGGTGGTCCTAGGGGTGGCCGCTGAACTCACCGGTTCTCCAAAGGTTGCTCACGGAAATCGGTCCCCCGTCGTGAAACCTGAACACAGTCGTCGTGGTTCAACAAGGCTGAGGAAGCCTCAAGAATCGTCCGTGTAGATTACTGCATGGAACGAAGGTTCCGCCACCGTGGAAAAAGACTAGAAGAAAAGAGCAAACACACACACGGCCGAAACGAGTTAAGACACATGATCAAACAAGCCAACAAGCAATGTCTAAATGTGTGTGTAATCGTGGGCGATTAATTTTACCACATTGGAAAGTAAGAAATTCTACCGTTTCATGTTTTAAGAGTCGAGAAACGATAAAAAGATGACTCTATCTCTTCGCAGCTGATACAAGCGTGAAAGGACAAGCGCTCGACGGTCTTTTCAAGCGTAGGGAGCCGAAAGACCAATGATCGCTCGTGAAAAACTAGGCACAAAGGGTGTACCAAATATCCAGAACTGCAATATACACCTTGGTTTCAAATAATGAAACAAAAATCGACCAAGGACTTTCCGTACGTGTAGTCTCCCCCGAATGCCGTGTTCGGGGCATTTATCACGGCATAGGCTAAGCTCTCGTGGATAAAGGATTGAAAACCTAGAGGGGTATCCCTTTATATACGCGACGGATGTGGAGCGGTCCGTACTTAGCGCCGTCTAAAGCCAACAGCGAACGACAAATGCTAGGTTTAACGACGCTTTAACACGTCTCTAGCCTAGACCTTCTAAATATGTTTCGTTAAGTTCCAATGCCGCCTTTAGGTTAATTGAATAAATTTTATTGCATTGATCTTCAATTAAGTTTCAATTTCCAGCTCCTATCGTATGTAGGTCTTTAGACTCCAGATGCAAGCTATATGCCATAAGGCAACATTTCGTTTCCATGAAAACTAGTTAAGAGTTGAGAGCTTTTATACAACGAAATGAACTAGAAGGAAACAAATAATGTTCCTAAATGAATCGATGCAATTGAAAGCTTTTCATTCAAAACACTAATCACTACGATATGGAAAAGATCACAATTTGCACCACTCGCAAAGATTTTTTGTATTTTCAATGTTGACATACACAAACTGAAACAAAAGGAGCAATTTGAGAAATGATATCCAAGAGAGTGAAACAAACAACACCACCCAACAATGCAAACAATCGTATCCCCAAATCTAACCAAAGTCTCTCAAAGCAAAAGAAAAGACTCAGCTTCGATGGACCGGCAGGATCTAGGTCCAAAGCAAGACAAACGATTTTCGAATGAAGGAAGGAACAATCACCGAAAAACGCAACAAAACAATCAAAGACCGTTAAGAGAGCATGGAGAATCAATCAACAAGTTGATGCACAAATCAAGATACTCAAAACTGAAGAGGCTCATACACTAAGCCACCAGATGCCTAGGCCCAAAACGTGGAAATCGCATAGAAGCAAACAACCAAAGCAATGCAGGGTGAATTCCTACCAAACAAGACTCCAACACACTCAAAATTTAAAATCAAGAAGGAAAGTATTGGTCAAATCCGTGAGAGGCAAAGATGAAGAAACTCAAAAAACCTGCTGTGGGTGGCGCTGACTGTGGGAGAGTGAAACTAGCGCCGAAGTCAATTGGCGCGGGTTAGACAAAAGCAACGTGCGCCAGTGGCGCGCGACCGTCGGGTTAAAAACCGCGCCGCCGAGTTTTCAATAAAAATTAAAAAGCAAGCTACCTGTGATGCATCAATACAAGCTAAGCAAACCAAGAAGCTAAAACAAAGAAAGAATCCAACCCTGCATGGGTATCAAGCAAGGAAAAAGGATCAAAGCGAAACAACACAAACGAGACAAGAAGACCGACGATCTCCCCGCCGGAGTCGCCAATTTTTTGAGGAGGTAAACTCCCTCTCGCGGACGTAGGCGATCCCTACTAGGCCCAAAGCAGGGTTCAGCAACAAACAAACAATGCTATGATCGCAAGCTCCTAGTTACGAATGAAAAAAGAATTAGAATAGAAGCCTACCCGGATTCCAACGCTATGATCCGAAGAAGCTAGGCGGCGCCTCCCGAAGATCACAATCCTTCCACGATTCCCACGATGAACACCCACAGAAGAAACTAAATGTGATACAAGCATAGAAACCATCATGCGTAACTAAACACTTGGCCGAAAAAGATATTACTCACATTAACATAATGGAAAACGGAGTGGAACCATAACGTTAGTCATCTATTAAGTAATAAACGAATAGAGGTTACAACCAAGTTCTCGACGTCGCAGCCTCCTTCAACGGGTCCCCGTCGTCCACGTCTCGCAAAGCTCGCTAAGGAAAGGGGAAAACCTCTCCCGCAGTCTCGTAAATTTCTACTTGAATTGGCCTTAAGGGAAAGAAGGGATTCTTTACAAGACAAAGGCGTCTTTGGAACAGGGAGATGCAAAAGCTGGCCTTCAAGACTAGCTTGCCATGGATTTGAGCAAAGCTTAGTAGATGGGGAAGGAGGGAGTTGTTGGGATCCCTATTATTGTTGGATTGCCCTATCAACATGGAAGGTTCCATGGAAGGTGGCAACTAATTTCCCTGCCCAAACCTCCCAACTCAAGATAGGTAATGGTTGTGAGTTTGTTTGAACTCAACTTCCGCCATCCATTTAAAAACAAATTCTAAAATGGGTGGCGCGATTGCTGCTCTGCGACGTAGCCATGGCGTGACCTCTTTGTAGGATTTTCCTCATTGCCCGAGTCTTGAACCGATCGTCTACGCCATCAAAAAGGGATGTTTTTCATGATTTTTGCAAGGAGATGTTCAAGTGGTGTAAAAGCTCATGCTCGCAGGGATGGCATTGATGATGTTTTCAAAGCATGACAATGTTCATTATATTGTCTTTAAAGGGTCCTCCATTGTGCGGGATGGGGAAAATGGTATGATCGTGACAAATTATCAGAATAATATGGCATGGTATGTTCCTTTATTCATTACATGTCATCGGTAACATACCCTTCCAATATAGGAAAATAGGGCACTATCATATAAGTACCGCTATAACCATAATCAACCACTATTGGATAATAAAACCCATTGAATACAAGCCTATAAGTATGTGTTAGTAATGATCTATTGTTTCTATACATCAAATCAATGGTAATAGGCCCATACCTTGATAAGAGTATTATGCTTAACTTAAGCCAATTCCAGGGACAACATGAGGTACACGTACAAAGATTACCATAAGCTAATACACGGATTAGACATAATGAATAGATAAGGATAAGCTTCATTGCTTATAATGACACGAGAACACTGATATCCATATTGATACTAGTTGACATATAAGTAATCCCTTAATTTTTATGAGCATAGAGATGTAACAAGCATATTGAATGATATCGAATTAGCATGGTATCTTTCACGTATATGAATATGGTTAAGAAAATATTCTTGTATCACACTATCTTGTTTGCCCATGAACCTTATATGAGCTACACTTTGATATGTAAGCACAAGATTACCATGTTATCCTATTAGATTACGTAACCTCATGATATTAGATAGGGTTAGCTACTTTATTATGGCAAATAACCTTAGTCAATAACCTGTGCTTTCGCCTATCTATTACTTATGAACCTCCGCTTTGGTAAATACATATTAGGTACAAATACTTAGATTGGTTACCACGTTTTCAGAGTACTTTGTGGCTTCTCTATACAATATACCGATTACATTCTTACTCAATACCGATACGTATAGCTATGTAATAGTGTTTTCTAAATAAGAGATCTTAATTAGTATACAACGTAATCTATTGGCATTACTAGTATGATTCCCTTGATTGATGTGAAATGTGCTTTCATATTCAAATACATGCAATTCAATGGAAGGTGATTACAAGGAACAGGCTAGTTACGAGCATATGTACCAACATAGAGTTATGATCACAGTGATAAGTAGGAACATGTAGTGATAGTACTTATTAGGGAGATAACGTAATTAACGCATGCTACCTACTGTACTTAATGATCGTGGTATCGTGCTTTATCATCGTAATTATGATGTTGGAATACCATATGTTCTTTCTTTCATGATTACTCATATGGGCTATTCATATTGGTTCATCTTCTATGATACTACTCTATTCCCATAATATAGGTGCTTGTGTTTAATAATGATGACTATTCTATTTCCTAATAATTGATACTATAAACCCATATGTGTCGTATGAATCAATGATTTATGATAGTGTAAGTAACTCATATGCATGGGATCAATACTAGCACATGAAGCTTTATTATTTATAGCGCACTTTATACCGCCCAATCCACCGTTTACAATATGCGATACTAATCACCGATGACACCTAATACAATACATGATGTGCTTGAACTATACCACTATCTTACTAGTACAGTAGTTTGGAATCAATGAAGCTAAGTAGATCCATATTAATCATATACTACTTTCTATTCCTTTTAAGTAATCTCATGTTGTAACCGGAATTCACACGTATAATGTGTAATAAAATATGGAGGGAATTACTCATATCTATCACATTTAAGGCCGGATACTTATATAGAGATCACAATAGTATAAGCTCTTTCACACCTTATATTTTATGTATAATACGTCATAATGGGATTCGATATTACACTAACTTATCGGGAGACTTCTTTTTATCCCATATTACTCATGTAATTACACTAATCAATGGGACCAGATCTAAGCTCTTATCCTTATTCAAAGAATGATATCATGTTTCATTAAGTACTAGTCATGCAAGTAGTATGAGATCGTTACATCATCTTTCAACATATTATAGGGAAAATATCATGGAATGCAAGTATGACTAATCCTGTGTCATTTAGCTTATCTCTCTATCGGAGACTCTATCTCATCTATTACGGAAATAGCTCTTATCATAACATGTAAGGAGCAAGCAACACATAAAATCTAGTAGCATGATTTACCCTCTTAGTACACATCTAAGCTCTTCATCTTAACCTCATATCTATTATGAATGCCAATAAAATGAAACTAGTCATATTACGAGGCAAGCTAAGCTGTGATTACCTTTTATGTTACAAACTCGACAAGGTTACTAGTAATTCCATAATGAATACGATTAGAACCAATAGATATACAAGCTATAGATTAGATATATGCCATACCGCCTACATTCAGATATAGTATCAATCACGTTGCTATCCCTTAATTCACCTATTATCATAGATTCATCGTGCTATCACATATTGAACTAGAAAAAAATTAAGGCAATATATGGGTATAATACATGGTACCTATAATTAGAGTCATTACACTTATGGATTACAAGCAATGGATTAATTTCCTTATATGTCAATTTCCTTAATTGGATGCTCTATATCTAGGTTACCAAAGTGGAATAGAGGAACATGAATAGCATACATATTAGGAATGGCATTGTATTTAGATTAGTAGTATTCTAGCTTTCTTCTTTGTATTACCATAACAAATTAGTCTCATTTAAGTAAGCATCACATAAGTACTATGCATGATAAGCTAACCCTTATCGAGTATCATGTAATACAAGGCTAGACGTGTAAGTATAAACCATTGTATCTGCATAATAAAAGCTTCATTACACTAGTAGTAGTAAATTAAACCATAAAGTCGATTCATAGTGATATTTAGCTTAAAAACCAACTCCGATTTCACCGATCTTATAGTATAAGAATAACTAAGCATCACACATTTCACCTAGCTTAGTAATGGTAATAATTAACATCCGCCAAAACATAGTGTTAAAGCCCATAATATAATTCACCTAGATAATGTTCATAGTATATTGAATATGGGATTACACCGTAACCTAATCCGTATACGTATAAGTTTATCTCATATTGTACTTACATTCCCATGTTTATCGGGTTTAGTTTGGAGTGTTAGTAAGGGATGGAGTCACTCACTATTCATATGGTGAGGGTTCAAGAAAGCACGCAAATGGCCGTTGAAGCCATTCTTCACATTTCAATCCATCCATCCAACAAGGACGGTGAAGCTCTTCCTTCCATCCTATCCATCCAATGAAGTAAGTCTAAGTAAGTAAGGCATTAGGCCCTTAATAAGGTGAATGAGATTGGTTATATTATCGTAGCCAATATAAAGGTATAGGGTAAAGTGACTTCATCCCATCCATGGTCTTAGGTGTCTGGAAGTATTTCAAGATAAGGGTAAGGGTAAGATCCATCCATGCCATCCCATCCTCTCGGGGGCTTGTAAGGTTCATTGGTGACTCCATCATTTCAACGTGATTCCGTGCATTCTACCTGTCTAGTTCTATCGTGTAAGATAAGAGGTAAAGAATGGTTATGTGTGGTATTCCAAGCTTCTGGTGGTGGTAGGTATTTTTATGCTCGAGGTCGATGGTCTAGGTAAGAGGGTTCCTCCCTTGAACTCTACTTGGGTTATATGGTTTGTGATGATTCAATTAAGGAAGTATTAATGAACTCACTGGGCCTCAACTTCTACGGCATGGGAGGGGATGGCATGATACAACCTTCCCTTTACTTCCTTACTTAGTGTGTTTACTATACCTACCACCTGTGAGGTAAAGACTGACTGAATAAAGCAATGAATGAGTCACTATTACTTACCTTCACAAAGAACCTGGATGGATTGAGGTCAGATAGCTCCAAAGAGACCCTTGGAATAGCATGCCTGGCAGTATCCCGTCGCATGTGGCTGAACTACAGATATCATCATTTCACTACAAAATACCCCTGATAGCTTATAAATAGTTGTAATCATAAGTTCTGGAAGGTAGGAACAGCCATGTGCCTGCACATCTAACCAAAGGCTCTCTCTCGGGCCTCTACAGTTCCCAAGTAAGGCGTCTGGGAGGGATCCACTATCCACAGCGGGGTAGTAGTCCAACTTCCAAATTTTCAAAATTAGGTGATATGAGGGTAAATACATAGAATGGTCTAAGTACCATAATCATCGAGCATTCTAGCTCAAGTGCTAGGTTGGGGCATTTGTCGTAGGGGTGGTACAAGTTGTGAAGGTAAGGGCCTGCGAGAAGCTGACCCAATTCCCATTCAATGGGAAATAAAGGCCACTTTTCGAGTTTTATGTAAGCGAAGCCATGGTATCAATACTGTACAAAAGGTATCTCATTTCTATTTCATTCCTTTCATTTGATATTATGTGAAAAATAATTTATTCCTTTCTTTATTTCTTCCCAAATTATGTGAAAAATATAATAAGAGGCAGTTTTTTCGCCTCGCTAATGCCGCCACTGTCTCCCATTTCCAGTCTCGACCAACGGAGAGGTATTTTAATTGATTCATTTCATCTATAAGGGAAGCCAAACGGGTCAATTCAGTGCTTGGACCCAGCTGAATATCTTATTCATATAATCATATAATATAAAATATTCATTACGACTCTAAAAAAGGTCTTATTTAAATGACTAACTATCATATGTAATTGACATACACATACACACACACGTATTTAAGCTGCTCAAAACCTTCAATCAAACTAATGAAGGTAGGTAGTTGGGAGGAGGATACATCAAGAATTTCCATTCCCCCGTGTATTAATAAAGAAGATAGATGTTTCCCTTGCACAAGAATTGAATGCTTCTCACAGTATAAACCTAATTAATTGGTTGATCCATTGACCTAAACTCTAACTTTCTGTACAGATAAATCACACTTTACTCTGGTGACGTTACCATTTACCAAGCCCTATCACAAAATGCTTCTTTCCTTACAAATCTGCACGTACCAACCTAACTCAATCCATACCTCTCCCTTCACTAGCGAGAGATACGAGAGATAAGACCAAAGACCTTACCTTCCTACCTCCTACCTAGCACATTCAGTCCTCATCTAAAAGTTCACCTCACCACACGAACACCCTTACCTCTCCAACAACCTTTCCCTTATACTCGCTCTTACTAGCTATGATAGAATGGGTATCAGCATGGTTTGCTTGTTTGAAGGTCGTCTAATCAGCGAAACTTAACTGTAGAGAGCTTTCGTAGGTTATCTTCGGTCTCGAGAGTTTTTCTAACGAGAGATACGCTTCTCGTCTAAATGTATTGGTTTATGCTTAAGCTACCGAAGTCATGGCCAAAGCCTATTGATTGGGAGGGTGAAAATGGCTATGGTGAAATGATGAGTTTATGCGATCTGATGATTGTTGAATGAGTCTCATAGATTCGATAGAGAGTATAGAGACTTAACTTACCGATGACCGCCGGGACGAAAATAGAAATATAGTATCGAGGTAGGGCTTTATCGTAAATCATATTTCGATGGAATGTACCTACCATCCACAAATTCTCTACCGCTCAATGAATACTACATTTGAGGAATTAGGTAACTCCACATAAGAAACCCCGCACAATAAGAATTAGGTTTTAAATGGATTACCAAAGAATCAATGGACACTAATAGATTGATATAAAGTAATGGTGGACAAGAATTGTCCCAATTTTTCGTATCTAATATTCTTGACTTCAAATTATACTTATTGCGTCTAGAAAAATCCCCTATATCATTCAATCACACGTTGAAAAGACACAAAGAAATTACCAGTTGAAAGTGGGACAAGCAGTAACAAAGACTATTATTTCCTTATGTCGTTGAGAAAGATATCTGCTGGCTCCTACGCCTTTGAGAGTCTTTATAAGAGACAGAGGCTACGCAGCTTTAAGACATAAGGCAGCTTCATTTATTCCTTCGTTCTAAGCGCTGAATCCTGTTTTCTTCTTCCAAGGCCCCATATTTGATAGTGTTGCTAGAGATGCTGTGGAAGTGCTATTCCAACATATGGAAAGGGTACTACTTATGATGCGTGGGATATGTACACATGTGACTAAAGCGTTCTAGGTGTAGTTATAAAGCTTAATGCCCACATCAATTTCCCAACATATTCTCCAAGCGTGGGATCTAGTTCCATCCATTCATCAAGGATTTAGACCTTCGCAACAGGGGAGTCCTCATCTGCTAGCATTCCTTCCAATTAATTCCATACCCCATGCCATAGCCCATTGAATCACCTGTTGAATAACTAGTCCAATGCTGCCATTTTGGGATTCTAGGTAGGAGACAAGTGGAGTGCGGTGCAATCGGGCTCTTCTCATTAGGTGCCAGAATGTGTGGTTAAAGGCACTAACATGATGATTAGGAGAATGGAGTCTCAAGTAGGAATATTATATCAATGCTTACTGGATCCATGAACTTTCTGAATGTCAAGTTAGCTTTTTGGGCGCGATGCCCGACCCTAAGGTATAGTGGATCCCTTTAAATGAAGGAGTAAAGGCAATGCTTTCTTAATAAAATTAATGCATTTGGGGCCTCGTCCTGCCATTAGAAGTCTAGTGCAATAGCCCAGATTAATCATTAATCAAGTGGTATAGGTATAAGGCAAGTCTATTTCTTCTGCGGGGTGTAACTATCAAGAGGTGGGTAGTCAGTCGACATTAACCGAAAGGGCTCTGTCTCTGGTTTAATTTTCTAATCGATTGGCTCTTTCATGAGACTGGCTGTGTAATACGTGGTACTTGGGAGTCGCCAGAAAGGCCTGTGATCCTAGTGATGCCAAGAAGAATTCATAAGGCAATGATATCATCGTAGGTAAGTGTCAATCCTCACACCAATCATCCTCATCATCATCCCTTTCGAACTAACAAATTTCAAAGTCATTTGATTGATTAGCTTTTCCATCGGAAGTGAGGAGGAAGAGACCACCTACGCCCAATTAGATAGGCCAAGAGAGGTCTGAGCACATAGCATCGGTCCGATAGCAAGAGCTTTTCAAGTTGAGGTCATTAAGATGCTTTAATGAAAACCACTTTCATCGTTTTCTTCCAGCCTACCGCATTCTAATAAAATAAACTGGCATATATGGTGATATCAAACTGGCAGAAGGAATGAGTGAGACCTCGTGGAGCAACTGCTTAGTCTCTATGGTTTCTACAGATTCTATTATCGGTATCCGGAGAGGAGGGGTTGAGATTAAACCAGCAATGGAACTTGAAATGAACGAATAAGTCGATTTCCTCAATTGAAAAATGAATAGGAGAGGGATATGTATGAGGAGATTAGTGGATTGGTCTTTATTGGTTCGAAATCAAAGTGGTAACAGCCTAGTAAGTGTCAATGAGTGGGGATTGGATCGCCTGCTGGTTCAACTCAAGATTCGTGGTGTGAGCATTCCAATCATCCGATCGATCATCCCGATATCCCGATGGTGAGAGGTCATGAGTGTGTTCTTTCTTTTCGTAACTGCTCGGGTTCAAAATAGGGAATGAGTTTCCCCGCTCACCTCACACGACGCCGCCGCTCCCAATCAGCTCCGACCTCGAATTTGAGTTGTCGGTACTTGCAGCGGTTTTAAAGTAGGCGGTACTCTGAACAGAGAGCCTAGATTGAGTGGGTTTGATTCGAGCAAGCAAAAAGAATCAATATAACCTCGAATCTATATATGGAGTTATTTTCTTTGACTTTATAAAACAAGAGGCCGGGCTCAATGGTTTCGTTTATATCTCTCAGTGAGCACTCAATCAATCTAACACCTAAGCTACATTGAGCAAGAGATGATAGATTTATTTAATTTATAGAATAACTCTTTAGCTGAATACTTTTTGATTTATTAATTTTCAAAACCGCAGATAAGAACCACCGATCAACTCCATCATATTATTTGAGGTGTAATCATTAATCGCATGGGAGGATATGTTCTTAAAGTATTTTCTGCGAGTCTGCTCAATCTCCCTAAGACACTTTATAGATCTAATCTCAGTCGACTTGATATTACAACCCGCCCTCTCGCTCAAAACATTTTCACCCTACATTGAATCGACCGACCAAAGACGATATTTTTTTCAATGAGCTGGTTGGGTTGGCGTTAAAGACCCCAATAGTCGGGGCCAATCGATGCTCTAACTTTGAGACCCTCTAAGGTGAGATCTTGGAACATCTCTATGGAAGGTAAGATCAATTAAAAGACTAAACGCCGCCTAGATAGTCCGAGTATCGTGGGTATCAACCTTGATTATAGTATATAATTTGATGTAGTTATCGCCGGTTCCGTATCCTCGATGTGAAGGTAAGAATGAATATAATCCCCCATTCTTTTTTACCGCGTGAGCCGATATCGAGCAAGGTCACTGTGAATCAAATTTTCATGGCGTAAAATATTATATTGTCCATGTACGAGGAGGGGAAAGATCTGCATCAATAGCAAATTTAGACGATAGTATACCTAAACTTAAAAGACCTTCAATATCAAAATAAAAGGCTGTATCATTAGAATTAATCATCCGCCGTAACAATCATCAAAAAGAGTTGCCGTCATTTCAAAATACATAGTGGGTGTAAGCCCTTGCCCTATAAATAATTCTTTTAATAAGACGCTTCACCGACTCCTCCTATTCTCCTCATCTCATTTTGAAACCACTCACATTTTGTGTTTTAATATTTTGAGAGGTCTCCTTCTTATCCGAGCTTCTAGTTCAATTCCATTTGAAGGTGGAAGCGTAGAAGCATGGAAGGGCCTTCCTCGTTAGTGTCAAGTTCTTGCTTCATCTCCAAATCAGTATAGCAATATCGAGAAGGCAAGAAAACAACCACCTTCGGGTAAGAAGTAAGATTCGTTCTCTATCCGTAAAGACCCATACCTCGACCTATATCCTAGACCCAACCATGGCCCTGACCTTGACTCCTAAGTGCATCACCTCTACCCTCTACCTATAACTCCTACCTCATACTTACGAATATGGAACAGAGTTCCTAGACACCCGGGAATGATTAGGCTAGGCCTCCCGCATTCCCGCAAGGATCTTGGAACAATGGCAACCGCCATCGACAATGACTTTAAGGAAACAACCTTCAAGCAACAACTATTGTGTGTGGCTATCCGTGTGATAGGGATCTGAGCTGGCCGGAAATCTAGATCAGGAGCTTGGAGCTGCCGTTGGGAGCCGGTTGGGGCCGGAAGCCGGACTCGGGATAAAGCCGGAGCCGGATGGTTAGCCGGCCGGCCGATGAACCGGCGTTTATCGTCACGTGATAGACCCGTATTTTCATTCACTAGACGTACAATGAACCCTACAACTAGAGATAAGTAAGATAGTATCTAATGACATAAGAACGCATATATATGTACCCCGTGGCCGTGTGGGTAAAGGGCGATAGAATGCATGTGTGGAAATGGCCTCTCCCTCTCGGGTCGAGCTCCTCATTGCCGCATCCTTGAAGAGTCAATATTAAAACTCATAGAGTCGCTTCAATGACATAATAACATAGATAATCTATTTGCATTCAAAAAAGATTACTCCCCTGTACTACTCTCTATTAGAACTACAACAAACTCCCAATCCCACCTCTATCTAAGCCCGCCAAGCTCTGTCTATCTCGCCCGATACGAAGCACACATTCGTACTAACACAACTCGACTAGCCTTCTCCGCATCCACTACTACTCTTCGAACCTTCTACTCATCTAAATAAAACATCTAGCCCATCCATTATACCTATGCTTATACCGCTTATACTCACTTATCTCCATCTATCTTTATACCCATATCTCTCTATCTCTCTATGCCCATACATATCCATCCTCCATATTCTTCTATGCCCCTCCATACCCGCTCTATTCCCTCCATACCCTATATATCTCTACTAGTTCCATATCTCGACTCAACCTCTTCTACAAGCTCCTTATTCTACAAGCTCCGTAAAGACCAAGGGAAAAACTATGAAGATATTACAGTTTTCGATTACAAATCGAAACATCTTTTTCCGATCATGATGGAAGATTTGTGACATTTATCCGCCCATTCATGGCGTATCCTCTCCCGTTGTGGAAGAGGTTGTTTATACCAAAAAAGAATAAGGGTAAATTTATGAAAGGATAAGGATAATGACTAAGCTAAACGTCGAGACCTCACTTATTTCTCCTATCTCGCCTTGCTCGTGAACCTCCTAAGCGAGCCTTTACATATATTATATATGGGCTGTTGTTCAAGCTACGAAGTACATGTCTATTCCTGTATATCTATTTTATATAGGGCTTATACCGCGCTCTCAATTAGGAGGAATGAGAAATAAAGGAATGCTTTCTCAACGAAGGTATTCGATCAAAGTCCCCCGAGTCGGCACTTGGCCAAAAATGAGAAAGGTGCGCAAGTACTCGACCAACGGGAGTAGGGAGTAAGACTCGCCTCAAGGAAAGTGACAAGAAAGAACCACTTCTAAGATACTCTCCCTTTGTCATTGGTTCTCTAGTCAGAGACAACCCCATGGAAGATATATTCTGTCAGTCGAATCCGGCTTCCCGGGAAGGCCAATGAGTAGTAGGGTGAAGCAATGTGGCGAGGAAGGTCCTGAGGGACTCACTATTCATATGGTGAGGCCCGACGCGACTCCGACCGAGGTATCGAGGGAGAAGACCTGGAGGGAATCACACATTCATATGGGTGAGGCTCCGAGAGACTCGACCGAGGTACCGAGGAGAGGACTAGGAGGGACTCACACATTCATTGGTGGGAGGGGCCTAGAGGGACTCGATCGAGGTACCGAGAGAGGAGCAACCCTCTTTTGGGGGAGGGCCCCAAAAGCGACCATCAACTTGGAAGAACTAAAAGGCCCATAGGGTGCGTGAAGCACACTCGAATAAAAAATCTGCCATCGACTTGACCGAGAGGTTACAAGGTCGAGGAGAGGTAGCCTCACCGCCAAGGTATTGCTCTCCCCAATCTTATCTTGGCTTGCCTTATTCCCCCATTAAGGGAGAGAGGCGTGGAAAGCCATGAATAATGCATTCCCTTCCCTTCCTCGCCATGCCTATTCCTAACCATGACTTATTCCGCTCTCCGCCATCCATTCATTCCCATGCTCCTCTTCCCCAACCCTTGTTTTACCCACTCGACTCAATTATCATCCTGACAAGCCTATCTTCTCCTAGTGGATGTCTGTTTCTGAGAACATCAAGTGGTCTAAGGCTAACATGTCTATTTCTTGTAGGTGGGTGGAAGGAAACAAGATAGTTATCATAGATGTCACCCCTATTGCATCACTCCTCTGGGGTTTCAGGAGCTCCCCGAGATCTACAAACTGCGTACCTTATGTATGTTCGAATAATTCACTTATTATGTACGTAATAAAAGTGATATAGCTACTTGATCATTCCCATCACAACCAATACATTGTTGTGAGCTTAATTCCAAGACCATCATGAAATAACATTATATACGTAATAAAAACTATTTGATTTTATCGACATCTCAACCTGGCCGCATCAACCAATTCCTGTGCCGCCCAATCCAACTAGTAACAAGAGAGAAATATACATCAAATTGGGTGGCGCATTTGTCTGGTCGAGAATAAACACCTTGCAACTCAAGAACATGATGTGCTAGGTTTCGATTAGCTAATCAAAATTGTAGCTTCTCATTTGATTCGCTTACCACTTGCTTTTTACTTAATGATCATGGCCTATCTCCTTCAAATAATTAGATTCTGGAACTACTGCAAAGAAAAGAAAAGAGAATCAATTGTTGGGGGTTGAACCTTTAGACTTATAAGGAGAGGAGCTACACTGGTAGGTAAGCAAGAGTATGTATGAGCCGCACAAAATGATGTTAGAGAATGAATGAGCGACCACTTTATGAGACTGCCTTCTAATCATGCATAAAAAAAGCCGAGGCTATCCACCTATGAATGATGCAAAGTGAACGTTTCCTTTTAATCCCTCCTAAGATAAATAATATGAAGAACTAACATCCACTGAAAATAAAAGTATACCTATGCTCTAACAAATGGATTTTGAAATTTGACCGTAACAACGCGTGCAATTCGACCGATAAACATTTCTATCCTACCATAACTAACAGTACTAGGAGTTTAAGGACACATCTAAGATTACCTACCATTACCCCGAAACCAATCAAGTGTCATAAAATGCATGTCGCTAAACAGGAAAGAAGGAAGAAGCTAGCTTATGTTAGAAAAAAATAGGCCCATAAAGGGGAATTAGTCATGGGTCAATCATAAATAAGGTGACCTCGATTAGCCGGGGAAGATGATTCAGTCGATAATAAAGATGAACGAGAAGCCGACCCCGATCAATCTAATTCATCCCGCCAACTCTTTCCACAATGGCTATCCAGACATCTATCTAGGGCTATAACCAATTATTCGGCTATGTATAAACCATGAAATCAAAAGGTTATCGTGTGCTTAGGTCGTACCGAGATAGAAATAGTTGTTGGTTCTACAGAAAGGCCGGATAGGTGTGGTCACTCATCTTTATGCCTTGCATTTGAAATGAACCCTTATTCCTCAAGAGAGAGATCAGAAGTCACCAGAAGAGAAGAGATATCCATTGCATGTAGCTATCGTTGGGAAGGGATGAACCTGATCGATAACTAGGTGATCACTTCTGGGCTTGGCTTTTTTATCACATTCTATTTATACGTTGGAAATGAAAGGCAGTCTATCATACACTTATTTAACCATCTTTATTACCGAGCACTTTAGAGAGAGTCTACGGTACACTCTTTTTAGGGGCTTAGATTTCTAGCTAAGGATTAGCTCATTCATTCCTTCTCATGACTTGTTATTATCCTCATACCGGTTGTTATTACTACTAGAATTTGGGTTATCAGCCCTATTGTTGGAAGTATTGGCAAGGCTCCTCATCGTATTGTATATAGTCAACTTTCTTTAGTTATATTTCCTACAAGAGCAATGAAATGTGTGTTGAAAGTGAATTGAATAAGCTATCTTCATGACTAAGTATCGTCTCAATCCCGCCGTGAGTTATGAGGAAATAGGGATGCATCGTGGCGGTGCTACAATAGGTAGTAAAAGCCTTTGCAATGCAATAACCATGACACCTCGTTGAGGTATTTTAAAGCCTCCTTCACTAATAGGTGATCAGAAGCTAATGATGGTCAATGATGGGGAAGGAATGATTGATAGATGCCTTCACTTTATAGTATCTCTCGTTGACTGTGGTGTGATTACGTGAAACCTCCCCTTCTAATCGATCGAAGTTGGTGTGTAGACCGGGTAGTTATTAAGGGAATAGGGGAGCTTTTCACTCTGTTTAGAACTGTATCATTGGCACCCCGGGCCTTCCTGTATGTACAGTATTTTTAAGTTCACTGTCTTTGGAGTGACCGCTGTTGTGCCCATAGGAGAGCACAATGTTGTCTAACTCCTCCAGTAGTTTCATTCTCCGTATGGTTGGGACATTGAAAGCCTACCTACATTCGAGCATACCGGACGATCAGACTATTCCCCGAAATACCCAACCTCGCCGGTGAGAGCGTTCGATTCTTCCCAGTAAAACATGACCCTAGGAGTGGAAGTATGTTTCGAACCATTCCACATTTTCACGTTGTGTCGGAACAATCTCCAGACTAAAAGTAGAAATTGCATCCAAGTCGAGAGCTGAGTAGGTAATAGAAGCACCTTTAATAACCAACGTTTCCATATAAGCTTTCATATCATTCCTAAGAGAATAGAGTGACTAGAGCAGGGGGAGAGAGCTCTGGTTGGGGAGGAAGGTGAAGAGTGCTTCGTTCATTAGAGCTCTCTCATGATGGCTTCAGGGATTGCATGCAGCATTAGTGGTTTCTTCAGGTCCTAAGCTTTCTCTCGATGTCCTCGGTGAAAAGGGTCTCATTCTTTCATAATTCTACCTAATGGATAAATAGTTGGACAGGTTACTAACTCCCATACTTTACATTATCAAACTAATGAACCAGAAAAAGAGGGGTTGTTCCGTATAAGAATATATTCCCTGCCCTTACACTCCTGATCGATCACTAAGGCCGACGGTTGCTGCTGTACGTACAGAGAAGGTTCGATAAGCATTGGGTACGAAACGAACAGTAGTGACCCTATCAATATGGCGAACAGTGTTATGTTATAATATATATAGGACTGTGTGTGAGTGAAAGAGGAGAACTAGCACTGCAGCCGAACGACTCGTAGAACTAGCACTACTGTCTATTACTGGTGGCAGTAGGAATGCTAACTACATGTTGGCAGCGAAGCCAAGGCTGCCACATGCAGATGTCTCTTTTAGGAGTTTGCATCAGCTCGGGCCTTGTCCGTGATTATCCGTAGAAGTAGTTCACATATTGCTTCGCTCGATAAGTGCTCGTCCCTATTAGTTAAAGAGCTTTTGATTTTAACATATACCACATCGAGTGGATCGCCTCTTGGCATGGAGTACCGGCATCGAGTAACAGCATTTCCACGTGGATTGAGTGCATGAACTGAAACCTGGCATTTAAACTTGGGATGGAGTACTGGGATCATCTATCTATTGAATCGACTATTGGATTGAGTTATTGAAACCTGGATCGCCACCTGGATCGCCAGCATCGAGTCCCGGCATCAAAACCTACCTGGATCGAGTGAGTAAACACCTCCTGTCGTCATCATCGAGTGGAAACCACCTAGAATCATAGGGAAACGAACTGTAAGGGTATGGTTAAGTAAAGAGAAAATACCTTGAAGGGGTCTGAAAGTGATGCCTCCCAAAAAATAGCGATTTTATTGCTCAAAACTCTGGAATTATGCTGTTTTAAATAACCGAGATCCTATCCAAGTGTCCCAGCTGATCCCAGGAGCCAAGCCAAGTATCCCAACCGAGTATCCAAGCCCAACTGAGTCTCCTGGCCCAGGAGCCCATTTGAGGGTCCAAGCTGAGTAGAAGAGTATCCGAGCCGAGTAGCGGGGGAGCAAATCCCAGCAGCCCAGTCGAGTAAGCAAGCCAAGCTGATTATGAAAGCCGGGGTGGTAACCCTGTGTTCCGTAACAGTAAGTTATTTCTAGGCTCTAGGTTCTAGGTGTCGTTGTATGATTATGACTAGCATTTATCGGCTATCGAGGAGGTATGGCTGCTATGGTAAGGTATCCTGCCTAGTCCTCATTCATCCGTAGGAACGCCTATCTTGGAAGAGTTGACTTCACTTTATGAAGGAGTTGATGCTATTATTTAATTATATAAGATATTATCCATTATGAAAACCATATAAGCACAGCGTGCATGTTATTTAGCTACTGTATTTTCTACGCTATCTAGTATATCTACGTATATAACGTTGTAGTGGATGTAGTTTTATTAGATTGCTATGGGATGTTATTGATTCGCTGTTGTAGAGGTTAGATTAGTTAGATCCAAGCATACCAGTTGGACTTGCACGTGACCTTGGCAGGCTTCCAACCCTTATCCTACGGTTGGTGCTTGGCTGAGCAGCGTTGCCCCTAACCCACCTTGGGGTAGAGATGATACCTTCGGGCAGTGATCGCGCAGCGGATGATGCCCTTTTCACGGACCTCGTGATATTTCTTGCAATAGATCCCTTTCTCTCGTCTCGCTAGCTTGGGTGATATGCCCTAGCGCTATTACTTATATAATATAGTATAGGCAATCCCATAAGGAATTCCCCGTAAAGAGGCTGAACAATAGGGCCCGTAAATAGGCAGTCTCACTGAAACAATAGCTAAGGGAATAACATTAGCTCACTGTACCTTTGTTATTGATTGGATGGATGGGACGGACGGGCTTGCTTGGTCTCTGCTTCCCAGGTTAGGCTTCAACCGGGCTATTGTTGGGCTCATGCTTGGGTCAAGCTTACTCTTGGTGGGTGAACTTCTGGCTGAAGGCTTGGGTCAGGCTTATGGCTTGGGATTGAGGGGCTAGGTGAAGGCTTATCTTGCTAGGTTCAGGCTGAAGATGGGTCGGTGAGCTGAAGGCTTGGGTCTATTGCTTTCAACCTGCTCATCGACATCCGAACCTTCCAAGCACCGGCCAATCAGTCCAGCTTGAGAACTAACAGAACCCGACCTCGGTGGCCATGTGATGTATATAGCCTTCCTTCCTTCCCTATCTAATGGAGTCGCGTTCACTCTACCCTGTGGAGCTCCCTGAAATGAGGAGGACTAGCGAGCCCCGGACCAGATATCTAGTTCGCTCTCCATAGAAAGCCTTGCCTCTTCACCGCAGTGGCAGCTAGCTTAGTTATAACAAAATAGGCGGAGAAGCATCTTGTAGGAGTTTCTCTTCATGCTTGGAAAGCACGGATTGAGATTTAGGTTCATGAACGGTACGTATCTTGCATACGAGAACACAACTGCTTCATCCCGGCAACTTCATCCGAGCTTATGAGTTGATGATTGGGCATTAGAAAGAAGAGGAAAGAATAAAGAGACAAGGACGAGTCATGGGGATTTATGCTTCATTGGATTGGTGGAGTTCTTCTTCTTCATACTTGGGTCTTGCTAGGGGCGAGGCTGAATACGGGGATCTTTATGCTCCATTTGAGGTCATGCTTCATCTTGGGATTGAGGGATGGGGTCGGAGCTTGTCATGCTTGCTTTAGTCATCTGAGCTCGAGGCTTAGGATCTTGCTTGGCTGTCTGTGGGGGCCGGCTAAGGGTTATAACTAGGGTGAAAGATGTTCAAAGTACCTATGTTAGGAATGCCTTTAGTGTTCACAGCGTTGTTCAACGGTAGCTTAGTCTAGAGATCGGTGTTCCTATGGTCCCAGAAGCGAAATACGGTTAGCTTGATTCGGATGTTTAGTTGAAGCGATGGAGAAGCGACATCATGACCAAGCGATTCTCGACCTAAGCAATCCATTCTGTGATCAATTAGGTAGACCCCGAGAATCCATTCCGGGGCCATAGCCCGGCTATTTAAGATCCGAGATCCACCGGTCGAAGAAGCACCTAAGGCAAAGTCAACTAGAGTAGAGACAAAGATAAGGGTAGCGATCCCTGGGATCGGTACTTTCTTTCATGGGTGGAGACATAGTGACTTCGCCAACGAATACATGGAGTGAGATCTCTCTTGGCCCCGGGTAAGGTGACTCAATAGGGAGGGTACTTACTTCGTGTATGGGAACATAGCTGACTATTTGCTTTTTTTGAGCACTGTATTGCGTGGACGAGCTGTGTTAGCAATGGCCTCATGACAAGGTTGAATTTTCTGACTTGTCATTGTATATGTCTCGCTGAGATCGGATCACACGCCCTTCGATTGCCAATCATTCCGATCATAGCCAACCAACCATTCATAGCTGCCATAGAGCATTTCAATCATTGCCATAAGGTACGGCCGATGATAGCGATTAATAGCCATACAATCGAACGGTACACTTTGCCATACATAAGTCATAGTAGAGTATGCCATAGAGCATATTTAGCCAATACGGACCAAGAAGCGAGAGTGCTAATCACATTGTTGGGCATACGGATGCACTTGCTAGGTTGTTTCACACACCTTAAAGAAATAAAGATAGATAGATAAGCCACACAAGAAATAAAGAAATACATTCAAAGAGGGCGACTTGGTTTGAGCCTTCACTATGCAGTGAGGAAGGAAGGGGTGGGTTAGGCTTGCCGGAGAAATCTTGATTGAGGGCCCACGAGAAGTAAGGTTGTTTACTCTTGTCCACATGAGAGGGTTCCCCACAGGACCTTCTGCCGCTCATCCAACGAGAGGATGGTCCCACGGAGCCCGGACTAATAATGCCCATATACCCGTTGTTCGGAGCACCGAAGGCCTAGCTTGTCATTGCCGGTGTCGGTGCCACTCTGGCCCATAGGGGAAATAGTCTCATAGCCACTCGGTGATAGAACTCTTTTTAAGTGCAAGAAAGAAGCTCTAGTCGATTGAATGCACTTCTTGTCGGTTCGGCTAGAAACTATGGTCGGTGATAAAACTAAAGTTCTACTCGGTGCATGAACCTCTATTCGGGAACCTTTGCTCACGCCGCTACCTCTCATCGATGCTCTGCTCGGTACGGCTAGAACTAAGGCGGTGCATGAACGGCCTGAATAGCACAACGAGCATGTTTTTGTGGTGCTAAGGTTAACTGCACAATCCGGAGGGTTACATCCCCGCCGGAGACCCATGGTATCGCGGAAAAGAGAGCCCATAGCGAATGTCGACGGCGCGGTGTGGGACACCAACAAGGGGTTAGGCGTCGTCGGTGACCCAAAACGAGACGATATGGGTGTGGGTGAGGAGTTGTAGGGAGGCCAAAAGCTTTGACCATAGGCCCAGCGACCATTCTTTTGCTCGTTGTCCGGGATCGGCCCCACAACAAGCGATCCTTCAACCGACCTCTGTGGGGAAATGTCTGTCCATCCAACCAACCTCGAGGGAAAAGAGGGTATAAGCCTATGTCCTCGCCTGTACGTTAGGTAGGTTGAGGCCGCACCACGTTCCTTGTTCATCCCAACCTGCGTAAGCGCCTCATGCTAATGGGGGAGGTATAAAGCAAGCAAGCTCAAGGGTGAAGCTTCTGTTCGTGAAGCGTAGTAATCGCCGGAGAACAATTGAGTAGCGGTAACCAAGCAAGGTACCGCTTGTAGCTATCCTTACCTCATCAGCCGGTGTTGATTCCTCAGCAGCCCGAAAGGTGCTCCCGATCTTTCATCGACCATGAGCGTGGCTTGATGCTCTACCATTTCGACGAGCGATGACGATCTTCCCTCCTTCCTAGCGGTAGCGTCCATCGTGCTTCCTAGCGGTAGCGCTCAATCATCATCAAAACAAGGCTTTATCTTGAAACAAGGCTTTAAAAATGCTCCAGTTGCTCTGAAATTTGGTGAGCATAGTGTTATAGTCATGATAAATCCAATAATGTAAATTTTTCCCTCTCAGGATGCCTAAGGGAAAAGCATAGCGCTAGTGGCACTGCACTTATAGGCCTTCAAATTCTCAAAAAACCAAAACTTGTCCAAATTCCTTCAAAATTGGTGGATGTCTCCTTCAAGGGATTTGAGATACCTGTAGAGAATATTGTGCCAAAATTCCAAGTCTAGCTTTGAATTTTGCTTCTTCCAAATGCTGGATCTTGACTTGGGCCTTCTTCAGTTTGGCCCTTGCAACTTGGTTTCTCCGGGCATAATGCTTAGTCATTCTTCTTTGGAGGTCAAGATTCTTGTTGGCCTTCTCCAATTTAGCCTCCAAGTGTATGTTGGTTCTTTCCAACCAAGGCTCTCGATCATGTGCTATCTCCATGGCCAAAAGCTCATCTAGGAGGAGTTGTTCTGCTAGGGCTTGTTGTGTAGATTAATCCGTCTTGCGGACAAGACCGATCTCTCTAGTACAAAAGGTAACTAGCAACAAACAGCCAATTATACTAATCTCTCTCTAAGCATATAAGATTTATAAAAACACTATATAGGTGTGAAGCCTACCTTATGTCCAACGCTTGTGAGTTTGAAGTCCTTCCGGGTACCTTTGAAAGAACGTTCCTCGTGGATCTACTGAGTCTAATAGTAAAAAATATTAACGGCTTTGTATAGACATTATTATAAATCACTGCTTATCATAATGATCAAGGAATTTATGAAATAAACCATGAATGAATAGTTTAATGAGAGAAATGAGTATATTTGTAATAACTTCAAAGATAAAAACCTTTACAACTTTGTGCCTTGATGTTGTGCGGGTCTAAAGTCAAAGCCGGTCTCCTTTACTTTGACAAGCATTGCATATTTGAACCAAGACAAATAGGAATGAGTGATTTAACCTCACAGGAAAGTCTTAGTTAACTAAGTCTGAATCTGTGACATTTAACTTCAAATCTCATAAGCTTGAACTCCCTTTGAGGCTACCCGAAGGCCTCTTTTTATAGTGGAAAAAGAGAGGGTTTTTATTCCAAATATGAAGGGATAGAATCCTCCTTCAAAGGGATAAGCTCCTTACATCAAGGGGTTAAACTCCATCAAGTGAGGGATGCATGAACCTCTTCAAAGCGTATCCATTCCGAAAATTCTCGTCTAGAATCTTCTAGGAATTCACACAGAATTCACTTTTATCTTCATTTTCTCGCCTTTTTATATTTTACGGAGGTCCGCACCATTACACAAAGGAAACGTGCGGTATGGTTCCGCGAGCGGTGAGATTTGGGTGCGGAATTGCGGGGGAATGCATAGAGAAAGTGCGATACCAATTCTTGGGGATTTTAGGGATTTTTCTCTAATTTTGAAGCTTGACATGAGAGTGATGTTGGACTTGCGAAAAGGAGGAAGTATGAGTAATGATGAGCTCATACTCATGGTAAAATGTCAAGGTGACAGGTTTCGGTGTAACAAATTGCCCCCTAAAGTGCAAAGTACGGAATGAATGTTTAGCAATCTGTCA
Organism: Pinus albicaulis; assembly: GCA_034641835.2. Lineage (NCBI taxonomy): Eukaryota > Viridiplantae > Streptophyta > Pinopsida > Pinales > Pinaceae > Pinus > Pinus albicaulis. The sequence continues at coordinate 41,628 of JAXQQM020073199.1, read as the reverse complement.
TATATGAGGTACGATGCTATCATTTTAAAGATCATCCTGTGGACACCCCGGTCGGTACACCAGCAAAGCATTCAATGCAAAATATATACATGTATGTCATCAACGGGGGTAGGCATTCCCATACCTAGGATAAAAAACAAACGCGTTATTTGAAATCGTTCGTACGAGAATGATTTTGAATACATCATTGTACGGATATATGTAGACACGGTATGGACGCGACCATACGTTTGTCAATAGTCTCCCCCATGTGGGCCAACAACAAAATTCCTCGCGGCTTTGGATGGTGGAAACTAGATCCCGGGGTCTTGATTTCCGCATCTCTCGAACGATGCGATTCTATCCATGTGAATGAATGTGTCGAAGTCGAACATGGTAGAAACCACTTGATTACCCGATCAATGATGTGAATTGTTAACGAAGTGTGGAAGAAACCACCGATAATGTCAGTAGTTCTCAAAATTACTCGGTACAATCGCAAAATGTGAATGAATAGTGAAGTCGAGCAGAATCACCGAGTCATTCGATCGAGTCCAATGATCGCTTTGTCGTCGGCGAGAAACACCGCCATTGAGGCATGCATATTTCTAGTGCGACGATTTACGGATCAACTTCCTAGATGGTGTCTTGCAGTGTCGATGAAAGTGATCTATCGTAGGCCTTTGCTGAAATCATAGATCAGAAGTTTTGAAAATATATTGTGAGGCTGACTCGGGGGATGGTCAATGATGGATGAGATATTTTGCGGATGAATGGTTTTATTTAAGGCCCAATTTCTCTTGGACACATAACGACAACACGGATGGCTTGGTGACAATTGACCCAAAGCTAATACCCGAAACCTTGAAATTTGAAAATTTTCAGTGGTTTGATTAAGCTGATGAGCAAAGGATTTCCCAACCCGAGGTGAATATAAGTGTAGGTGTCCAAGAGTGGTTGATGAGTTTTCGAAGATTAAAATACAACAAACACGCCCATTTTCTCTCTTTCCCCCACCATTTAAGCGAGTACCTCTTTATTTTTGACAAGCTTGAGGGATAACATTTGCTTGATTATAAACTCATCCTTCGGATAGGTCAACAATTTAAATTCGAACCCTAAGAAGGAGTGGTTCGTTCTGTTGAAAATTAAACGAGGTCCTTTTCTTGTTAAGTTTTAACGAGTCCCGATATGGGAGAAACTCGGTGTTTTTCGGTTTTGAAAATTAGGAAGAAAAACTTAAGAAAACTCCATTGGTGTTCTTTTCGTAATTTAGTCTCTCGGGCCGAAAAAGGATAAAATAATGCGAGAGAGAACTCTATTGACGGTATTTAGTCAACGTATTCCTTTTCGTAAATATTCCACATTCGATTCGTAAAAGGGTAAACTTATGTTTGAAGGGCTTGTTGCTCATTTACTTTAACGAGTTCGAATAGTCAAGTACTCGGCAATCTTTCTACATATTTAGAAGTACGAAAAGGGCTTAAAAGAAAACTCCAAGGTTTCACTTTTCGTAAATTTTAAGAAGTCAGAAAAAGTGATAAAAGCCTGTGCTCTTTGTTGAAAAACGATCATTTTTCACTGAAAAAATCTTTGTTTCTGCACAAAAACTCAAAACATACACATACTGTTTAAGATAAGTAAAAATGCTTTCAATATCCCTTTTAAAGGTGAAAAATAAATAAATTAAAAATTCATTCATTCGAAAAACTTATAAAAAGGACTTTTCTATTCATTTTACGATTGGGTTTAATTGAAAAGTAAAAAGATTTTTAGTTAAAAAGTTCCGTGAAGATTCACGGAAAAATTCAACGAATTTGGAATAGTACGTCGGCCCCGGATGATACGGTACTCCTTATCTTGTTTTTTCATCGGTTTGAAATTCATTTTTGAAGCTTTAGTTTGATTTTTTAAGTGAAATTGGACAAAAATGCGCCGCGGTCGCGAGCGGAACACGGGTTACCTGCGGACCGATTTTTCTGAAACGGGAAAAAATCGAGGTACTTTCGAATGCTCTGTGCGGAAACTACGCTGCATTTCTAAAACACGAGTGCGGTACCCGTGGTCTTTTTAAAAACACGGTTTCTCAATTTTACGCCAAAATTTCTTAAATGAAATCATTCTAATTTGCCTTATTATTTGTAGGGATTATGAGGTCTTATTTGGCGAGGAAAGGAGCATGAGGAAGTAGATGTTGCAATACTTCATTTGCCCACTAAAGGGCATTAAAAGCATGTTGCTTATACAGAATGCAGGCCATCTGCGGCATCGAGGGCACAGAAGTGGAACTCTTAACATGGTTGGTAGGCAGATGGCATGTGGAGGACAGTGTTTCTTCATTGGTGGCCATAAGCTCGAAATTGGTGGAAGGATATATACTTTTTATTTGGTTTGTCCAAGAGGGGCGAACATGTATCCTTGTTTGGGGACCGACCGAGTGACGGAATATCGCTAGTCTTCAACTCGAATTTTTTGCAATGATCGGGCAAATCCTCGGGACAAATGGATTGACATAAAACATATCATCCGTCACACCGAGCGAAAGTTATAGCATTCTTGTTACCAAGCGTGTGGGAGCGCCGCGCTTCATGTAGCTGCGGTTCCCAAATGCGTGTTTGCGTTGAATTTGTTTTCGCGGCACCATCTTCAGCGAGGTACGGCGTGTTTGGCCAATATAAAGAGCCCGCTTACCGGAGGCAAAAACCGGGAAACTAAAAAACTTTGGATACGGATCCATCTTCGTTTCTTTTGCTTTGAAGGATTCCTCCAATTAGCTCCACAGTATTGCGATTGATGCCGGTCGACCTCGGCAAGGAAATGGTTCGGCGAGTCGCGACGATGGCCGTCATACTATTGAGGCAACGAGATTGTATGATTCCACCACTTCATATTTCGTTGGGCACGGATACTTCGAGTTTTCATGATAGAAGATTTTAAAATTGTCTGGGGATGGATTTCCGCGGCGACGGAAGATGTCTCTCCTATGAGAAACAGGTGAGATGAATTCGAGGTAAATATTTTTCAACGTTTGCTAAGTTCTAATTTTTTTTTTTATTTTTTTTTCGTCTTAGAAAACTAATAACCAAAAGTTTTTGAATATAGACGTAGGTCCACAACGACCAGCTCATCTCCGGCCTTTCGAGAGGAGACAACCGATTTGCTCCACTTTCGGCCCCGAGCGGGCCAATCGATGAGTTTGATGATTTGGAGCATCATCTAGAGCGGCGACTAGATATACCGAACCGACATAGATGACATCCCTCTCGAGCTACGAATGTGTGATTGGAGTCCCAAAGACCTTTCGGGGGTTCCTATGCGGGGTGGCGAAACGATTGTTCCCTATCGAGAGATCATCATCGGTGATGAGATGATCGTGTAGACTCATTTTGTACTTTTTGCATTATCATTTTTGTGATCATAAGGTGTTTCCAACCTATGATCGAAGACGATGTATATTTTTTAAAACACACTCTTTATGATATATATCACTGCCACAGCTGTCTGTATACATATATGAATGTTGATTGTTTTTACGCTTTTAATTATTGAAAATGTATTTATCATACTAGAAGCAATTAGATACGCTAATGTATTTAAATGTCTTGGAATATGCTGATATTCAATATAATCAAACTCACGTTCCAAGAGACGAACTCTCGAAAATAATCGTAACACGGTTCTAATGGTATAAACCATTAAGTTGTAATACAACAGAGTTAGAATCCAACCTTACAATCAAACTCCGAATTCCAAAAGATATGGACTCGAGATAATAACTCCAATCAGCACTATGCTACATGATATTGTTGTTGTTTTACCAAGGCTTACCCCATGCATGGACCACTAACTCGTCGGAAGGGTGAATAGATAACCAAGCTGCGGAAGAAATGTTCCGTGTACTACAACAAGCACCATTAGCAAAACGTTAACAGGTTTGAAGAGACGTCGACATGCGCAATATCAGGTAAAACTCGGATAAGCGGTCATAGTGACAAACACACTTCTAAACCATTTTAACTTTTCTAATCTAAAACACACCGGCGGTAAAGAAATCTAAACTAACAAAAATCTCCACACCTCGTTTAAACGTAATATCGCTTTAGATAAAGCAATTACGGGTTTATCTCAGAGACAAATCAAAATCTATCAACTCATAGGCCCCTTTTGCTAACTTTCGTTTCACAATGTAAGGACCATGCCACATAGGCTTCACAAATTTTGACTCTAGCTTGTCATTAGCTTGATCATAAAAGTAAAACTAGGTTTCCTTCGAAAAGATTGAGGGTCACGGCTACTGTCATGCTTTGACTTTTATCCTTTTAACATGACCCTCGTTTGCTATTCAAGGCAACAAGTACGATTCTCATCTAGTGGGCCAAGTACAAAGTTTTCCTCTTCGGACGTAGGCGGGGGTAATTCTACGGCTAATTTTAGTGACGGTATTTCGCATTGAGTCGGCAACACGGCTTCCAAACGTAGACGATTGATGAAACCGTTGATGTTTTATTTGAAGTTCGATATGCCATGTTGAAAATAACTTTATGGAGATACCCAATTCGTCTTGTGAATACCAATAATTCGTTTTATCATGGTGACTAAAACTTTGTTAATGGCTTCAACCGGACCATTTTGCTTGCGGATAGTACGGAGTGGAACTGTCATCGCGTAGGCCAGGGATTGTTATTAATTAGGTCATCATTATATTCCGAAAATGGCTTCCATGATACGCAATAATGACCGGGAACAAGACTAGCAATTATGTGATTAAATACGAATATTGCGAGCGGTCTTGCCGTCGGTGAATATGTAGGCATTGCCTCGGCCCCGACCGTAAAAATAATCTACGCGAGAATAATATAGATGTGCCCCAGTAGAGTGAGGTTACATGTGATAAAATCGATACCCCCATTTGCGAATGGACCAACGGTAATTATGGGGTGAAGAGGAGCGGGTGGCGCGCACATTTTTCTATCAAAAATTTGACGGGTTGTGGCATTTCCGAACGTATAAATGCAATATTTGAACAACGTTGGCCGAGAAATAACACCTGTGATATCTTTTGGGTACGCGTGGCATACCCGGACATATGACCGCCACATGCTCCGGAATAGCGGTCATTTGCTTTGCTTTCAGCTTCTTCATGAATTGAACAGCGTCGGAAAACGAATCCGCTCCACGTCGATAAAAAGTATCACCAGTGATATTATATTTGGGATTGGAAGCGTATTTTGCGTATTGTGTTCGTGAAATTTCGAGGCGAAAATATTGGGTTTGGAGATATACAATAATATCCCCATACCATGGATCAAGCGTCTTCGGTAAACAAAGATTCGTCGTAATGGATATGTACACCCTTTGTTTCAACATCGGTGGAAATCACACATCGATTCCGCAAATACCGAATTTCTTTGCCTTGGATTTTCAAATTCCAAGTCAAATTCCTATGGGATAACTATCCATTTGGAATATTTTCCCCCTAGCAACTTTTTGGTCAAAATATACATCATAGGGTTGCAATCGGAAATTACGTGGTTTTACGTAACAAGATGTAATGTCTAAAACGTTGGACGACTTGAACGATGCACTTAGAGCCAATTTCTCTACATGTGTGTATTTGATTTCGGTCGGGTTGATTTAGAGCTAAGATAATAAATCACATGTTCATTGTGAGATTAAATATTACGAACTAATACCATCCCAATGGTGGAATGAGAAAACGACGAGATACAAAATGTAATCTTGGTTGTAGTTGGGAGGATGCGATAATGGTGCATGGGTCAACGCGTGTTTAAGTGCATTAAAAGATCGATCGGCGATCTCGTCCCAAAAGAACGGAATCATCTGTTTCAACAACGGGTAAAACCCTTTGCGAGGCTCGGCGTAGTTCGGAATAAACCTACGTAAAAGTTTGCTTTCCCTGCAAACTTTGGAGTTGACGTAATGTCGAAGGAGGAGGCAATTTAACGATAGCTTCAACCTTCGAAGGATCGACGAATACTGGCACCGAGACAACAAATCCCGATGTCGACCCGATTCTACGCGAGAAAACACATTTATGGGTTCCCCTTATTTTGATAATGCCTACATCTCATAAAAATTGCTCGTAAATGAGTGGGATGATCGGCCCGACGTGATAGATAGGCGGTAAATCATCGAGATATGGGTGAACAATGTGCTTAATGTCATGAAATGCATAAGACACTTGGAATTGAAAAAGGATTTATCGGCGTTCTTAAGTCCAAAGGTAGTTTACAATGAACGTTCCCCATGGACAAATGAAAGCTGTTTGGAGTTGATACGCGGGGGTATGTTTGTTGATTGCTTTGAAAAGCCATCCATGAAGGAAAACAATTCACTGCCCGGCACAATCGTCGATTATCGGTCGATATAGAGTTGGATAATTGTCTTTTGGTTCATGACTCGATTAATATCCCTATAATCGATACATACTCTTGTTCCTTGTTTTTTAGTCACGGGAACAATATTCGATACTACCTAATCGGGTTAAAGAATTGGATAAATAATCCTACTCGAAGTAATTTTTCAACTTCGACTTTTTATAGCGACGGCTTTTCTAGGATGAATTTGACGTAATCGTTGACGAACGAGGTTTAGCATCCGGGTAAGTCTTAATTTCATGAACCACGATCGATGGATCAATTCACGGCATTTCTTCATAAAGACCAGGCAAACACGTCACGGAATTCTTGAAATAAGACTTTATAAGTCTGAATTTCTTCGTACGAACAACAATACTATATGAATGTTTTCAATTATTCACGGTTTCTTTGAAATGTCAATTGGAACCGTTCTAGATATATTTTTCCAAATTTAACTCGGAAGGTACGGAATTTTACGATGGATTAAGGGTTCCTTGGCATATTCGGCGATTAAAAATTGAAGCGAAATCATTTTCAAAATGATCTAGTTAGGGTAAGAATGAAGAGCCGGTGATGGAGATCTTCCCATGGTAAATCATCAACGGGACAAAAACTCACCGAATTTGCTCATACGTATGAACAATTTGGGAAATGTTGTTACATGCGAACTAGATATGAAAGTGATTCCTCTTGGATCATTCATTGGATCGATTTCGGTTGAGGGGTTGGAAAAAGAGCGTACGACCCTAGTCGCAATTTCAAATGGACTCGAAGGCATCGCGCCATCAAATAGATCTATCTCGGTTCTATGAGGAAGAATCCAAGGATCATCAAACATATCGGTGTACGACGAAATCATATGAATACTTGCAGTAGAAGACGATACGTTAGGAGGAGGAAAGGAAAAAGTTCTAGTAAACAGAATCTTTAACCAAACCTGCTCCAACATCCTTATAAGGGATAACCGTTTTACCAACATGTTGGATTGTTCTGTGAAAGTACGGGTACGACGAAAATAAGTTGACGTCTATTGTCACGATGCTTCCTTGATATGGAAATTTTTATAAGTTGAAAAGACGAAGAGAACAACGACGGTCATAGCATAAGACCATTACGACCCGGAAGAGGTTGGCAATCTAAAAGGGCATCAACCACCTCCACATCTAGATTAACAATTTACCTTCAACCCCTATGGGTAAATCTTGCAAAATACCATAAGGTTGAAAACCTCGACCATCGAAAGCTTTTAGAATCATCGGAGATTGGTTAAGTGTAGGAGAACCGAGAGATTTCCAACAACGAAGTGACATAATACACGTTGAAGCTCCCTCATCAATCACGATGCGAAAAATGGGTCTATTTTTACTAACAACGGAATACGGAAAGCCATTTGGTGAGAAGACGTGGTGTGCTAGTTTCCAAATCGAAGATTATAAGGTTAGAATCACGAACATCAACGACTCCACATGGTGGAGACAATAATAATTTACGTTGTGTTTGGACAAGTTACTGACACTTCCAAAGCGAGCATTCTTTGAGAAGAGATAAACGACTAAGTCTTCAACAATGTTGTAATGCAGAAAGCGACTCTCGCATGTGGATTGGTGATTTACGAAGAACACCTTTAGCGGGCGGTTTGATTATCAGAGGTACGGATTTTGTTTCTCGATACGCGGCGGACGGGAAACGGGAGGAGTTGTGTTGATCGTCGCATTGAAGACTCCCTTCTTTGCCATCATTAGGATTCTTAGAACCGTAATCTTGCGATCGCGTCGCAACCCTTATATGAGACATCATCATAATAGGCTCTTCTAAAGTAGTCGAGGAAGAACCAATCATCTTCTTATCTTGAATTGAAGGATCCTTCAAGACGTGAGTTGTTGCGATCCTTTAACGAGTTCCGTAACCTCCTCTCGATATGGACATTCTTTTGTGAAGTGATCTTGTTCACAAATGAAGCAAGGATAAACGAGTTTACGTTCTCGTCATTGGATTCTTCTTTGTCATTTTCCTTCGAATTTTCTTATTTTTGTTCCTCCCCTTCTTTTACCACGGATTTTTGATTTTTCATAGTGAATGTTTCAACGACATGAATATCGGCGAAGCTTCTTGAGAGGATTCTCCTTTCGGGGAATCGGGGTAAAGTTATTATTGGAGAAGAATTCTTTGAGGATTTCTTCTTACTTTTAGAACTAGCTTGTACCAATCATGCGAAGTCGGTGACATGAGACCACAGAAGGAGTAGCTGACTGTTGACCTTGTTTGGGTAGATCGGGAATTTTCTCATGTAAGTGCATTGCGTGTAGAGCGAGGTCAAGGTACGAAACTGAGAAAATTACTTGCTCTTCGGTAACAACACCGGCCTTAGCTACATCTTCGGTGATCTTGGGCAATAATGATTTTACAAACCAAATTACCTTAAAATTTGATCCGGAATATAAACTTTCACTAAACGTCGTCTCGTACACCACTCCTTGAATATGATCGAAGTATACGTGGACGTAGATTGTTTCGCAAAGAAGTTAACCAAGTGCAATACTTCGTATGCTGATATCTGACGAGGCAGCGCGGAAATGAGTTAGAAGGGAAAACGTTGCTAGCGGCCAGAGGTATGAAACGAGCCTCGTGGCAACTCAGCCCAATGTACCACATTTGGGCGCAAGACCTATGAGGGTTCTTTGGAAAGAACGTAAGCGAATCGAATCATGATAATTGAATTAGATACACAAAGGTGATAAGTCATAACATGATTTGATGGATCCTCTCGACTTACCTTCAAATTTCGGTATATCCTTTGAGCAACTTATGAGGCATTGACGTAGGTTCGATAATGAAAATAGGATGCGTTTGTTAGGCGCGTCCAAATGGGGTAAATCCAAAGTTGCGATGAACGGTGGCGACGGTTAGGGTCGCGAAAACCTTGAGAAGCCAAAGCGAGATCCGGGCGGATACCCGGGGATAACTAGGAATCGGATTAGCATTGCGTATTGTATAATATACGGATAACCGGGGATGAATCGGACCATCACGAGGTTGTTCGTCGTATAACCGGTATGGTTGATAGCTTGGATTCGAACATAGGGACCGAATTGAGGTGAACATCCTTGGTACGGTTGATAAGTAAATTGAAGTTGACTCGTAACAAGCGTACTTATGCAAGCTTGTCTGTGACATACGAACGTAGTACGAGCGAGGTCTGGTGAGGTACGGAGACTTGAGGATTTGCACGAGATACGGGGGATATCCAACCTAGGGGCTACGGACACTCCGAAACGGGTGTAACGCGGGGTTGAACGGGGCGTTTCGCAGTTGCAGCGTGATTTTGGGGGCGGAGTACGAAATTGTGCTGGGCCAGCCTGTTAGGCCAGACAAGTCTTGAGAGTTTGAATAGGCTGACTGAAACGAGTTCTTTGAGTTGAACCGAGAAACCAATGGTTGACGAGGTTGATAAAATGGCCACGATGAGAACAAGGGGTGGCCAGTATTGGGATGGATCCCACACCATCATTCGGGGTATTGTCTGGTAGAAGGTTGAACGTAAGGACCAAAACACAGTTGACGTAGGGTTGATAATAAAAATTAAAGTTCCGGTTCCTTGAGCAGAGATGGTTGACCAATTTTGTTGGTAACCTTGCATTGAGTGTTGCCCTTGAGGTTGATAACCTTGAGAGCACGTCTTGAAGTTGGGGTTTTGAGGACCACCGAGAGCATATTGGGTTTGGGGTTGACCTTGGGGAATGTCTTGTCCTTGAGGTTGATAACCACGGGGTATGTCTTGTCCACGGGATTTGCCCCCCAAAATAATATGGATCCACGATTTGTCACGGGAAAAAGCTACCTTGAGGGGTTGTGCCACGGTGTGCTTGACTACCTTGAGAGTTTGCCCCCGAGAGGCGGTAATTGACTACCACGGGGGTTGCCCCCGAAGGCGGTAAGCGAGTTCACGAGGTTGACCCCAGGAAAGGCGGCGCAGCAGGCTTGAGGATTAGGAATGTTACGGAACATCATATAAACTTATTCTGTGATTCGACGTTTCAATTTTAAGTCCACCAAGACTAGATGATAACACGTTTTCGATGGGTTGAGGAGAAGTACATCGAAAGTACCGGACAAGGCGATATCCCGAAGGAACGAAGGACCACCATGTAAAAAGATTGGGCGTTTGAGAAAACATGGATGACTCTCCGGCCATATTGGACGGCGGATAATAACCTGCGGGCGTAGGATGAAAAGGAACTCGAGGTGGATAAAAAGCGAACCGGATTCTCTAAAAAATCGATTAAAGAGAGATACCGAGATTGGTTCGAATAGGGGCATGAAAATAGATTCACGCTCTAAGATTTAACGATTGAGGGGATTTAGGAAGAGATATGTCTTCGTACGGATTAGTAAGTTCTTCTATAGAAATTGGTCCGGAGGAAGATTTTCGATAATGATATTTCTAACCCTAGGTGAACACGGATCGCTAGAAGTTGGTGAGATAAATCACGAGGATGTTTCTAACACGGAAAGATTCGATTTAGACTCGAGAGATTTCGGAGTTTTTGTCGAGATAATTCACATTTGGGAAAATATTTTAGGTGACTTCGGCCCAGCTTAGGTTCTTGAATATATTCGTTGTTGTAGGAATTTGATGATCGGGATGTATCACAATAGCGAACTTCGGCCATTGATCTAAGTCTACGACTCTTGTGTGGTACACGGGAGCTGAAGCCCTTCAAGATGACACGAGTGTGGGGTCGGGGGTTTCCATGTGTTCTTCGGGATTGTCTCGGCAATTCCGCCACGATGGTATCTAATCACACGCAAAACAAAGAAAAATTTCAATGAAAACACCTAAAGTCTCTAAGAAACAAAAAAATTGAATCACTCGCTTAAAAAAATCTAAGAGTTCAAACCACACACAAACAAGTAACTTTAGTACTAAAATCACTAGTTGGTGGTGAAATCCAACTTAGTAGATTTTTAACACGAAAAAGGCGGTTGGAACGATTGCAATGACTTTGTAATGAAGCAGACTAGCACAAGTTCTTCACATAACCATCTCGAGTGAAGAAAACCCCCGGAAGAGTCCAAGTGAGTCTAGTCGACGTGTTCCGGTGCGGTGGGATCTTCCTCACCGTCACCTTAAGGAAAGAATCCTAAAGATTATGGCCTCTGGGTTACCAAGCTGAGAAACAAATATGCAGAGACGATCTACGATCAGAGCACACGCGAGGGTAGGTAGCAAAGCTCAATCCCCTTGAAGGCTCCTTGAGCAGAATCCAAGGTTCTTGACAAGTGACCCCTGGCTCCTCGACGATGGTCTGTCAAGGGTTTCTGCAGATTTTTAATACGTGTATATCTTCTATCGTTCCCAATGAGGAAGGATTGATTACCCCAAAGTTCGGATATGATCTCGTGCTTAACTCCTTTAAGAGGAGCTTCAGCATACATACGAAAGCGGAATTCTTCCTACTTCGAATATATCTACTTGTTTGTTTTATCTATCTTGGAAGGTTAATTACTCCCTACTCCAAGATACTAGCCTAAGCCTATGTTGGTGATGAGAGCCACAAGAAATAAAAAGATTACTAGATAAATTTTATTTAAGCGTTACTTTTAAAACTATTTCTTAAGTCAATGGGTGCGGAAATGAAACTTTGTATGATGTGAAAGACTCGACTTCCAAAAAACACTAAAATGCACCTATGATGATGTTGAATTCTTTTTTCAATGAACTTTCTATCTAAAGAAAAGAGTTAGAGAATGCAACCTTTAATTTCCTTCTTCCAAACATGAAAACTAATTGAAAGGAACTATTTTGTCTTTTCAATAAACTATCAAATCTCACGAAAAACTCTTTTCTTTTCCAAATAAACTTCTAAAACAATTCTCTTTCGAAAAGGAATCTACAAAAATTAAAAACTATTCAAAACTACAAAACTAATCTTGAGAACTAATCTAAATTGAGTAAAAGCTTTTTCGAGTTTTTTTTATGAATGTTTCTGTAGTTGTTCGACAAACTAAGAATCTATTAAATTAGGATAACAAACGGATCAAAAAAACACTCAAAATATGTTTTCGAAACACTCAAAAAATGAAATTCAAAACTTTGAAGCAAGTTCTTTCGAAGATTTGCAAAGAAATCAAAGGCTTAATTTCTCAACATAGGATGTTTTCCTGATAAATTCGGATTCAAAAGACAAAAAAAGATCAATGTAATGCGAGATACTACAAATTGTATCCAAAATTCGAATCACTACAAAGACCAAGCGGGAAAAAATAATCCAATCGACAAAATCCTAGAAAATCATCAAAACACTAACTGCTGTTGGGTTCATACACAATGAATTCTTGATAGACACAATAACCGATGCAGCGGGGATCCAAAGATCTAAAAATTAACCGGAAAAAAGAAACCTAGAAATTTTCTAAAAAAAATTTTTACGGGGTGCATGTAGCGATGTTGACGGTGCGATTATAGCATGTTCTATAGAGAATGTCATGACGCCCGCCTTGTCAAGAAGTTATCTGCAGTGCGGTCCTAGCAAAAATTATAGAAAAACTCAAAACACTTCTAAATTTTCAAAAACAGAAAAAATCTAAAATACCCGGACGAGATGTGAATCAATCAAAAACCGGTAAAACGTTTTCTCAAGTCAAAAATCAAAGAGAACCAAGAACAACAGAGGTTCTTCCCCGGTGTATAATTCGCCATCTTGTTGTGTAGATTAATCCGTCTTGCGGACAAGACCCGATCTCTCTAGTACAAAAGGTAACTAGCAACAAACAGCCAATTATACTAATCTCTCTAAGCATATAAGATTTATAAAAACAACATATAGGTGTGAAGCCTACCTTATGTCCAACGCTTGCTTGAGTTTGTTGAAGTCCTTCATGCAACGAAGAACGTTCCTCGTGAATCTGCCAGGTCACAAACAAGCAAAAAAGATTAAGCGACACCGCAATATAGACATTGTTATAAATCCTCGTTATCATAATGATCAAAGGAATTTATGAAATAAACCATGAATGAGCAGGTTTAATGAGAGAAATGAGTATATTTGTATTAACTTCAAAGATAGAAACCTTTACAACACATTGTGATGTTGTACGAGGTCCTCACGGGAGTACGACGAGAATCTCCCCTTTAACTTTGACAAGCATTGCACTCTTTGAACCAAGACAAATAGAGATGAGTGATTTAACCTCACGAGAAAGTCTTAGTTCGCTAAGTGCGAATCTCCACTTGACATTAACTTCAAATCTCATAGCTTGAACTCCCTTTGAGGCTGCAAGGCCTCTTTTTATAGTGGAAAAGAGGAGGTTTCTTGTTCCAAATATGAAGGGATAGAATCCTTTCCTTCAGGGATAAGCTCCTTACATCAAGGGTTAGCTCCATCCAAGTGAGGGATGCATGAACCTCTTCAAAGCGTATCCATTCCCGAAAATTCCCGCCTAGAATCTTCTAGAATTCACACCAAAATTCACTTTTTATCTTCATTTTCTCGCCTTTTTATATTTCTGATCCCTTTCCATTACACAAAGAACGTGCGGTATGGTTCCGCGAGCGGTTTGAGATTTTACGTGCGGGACCATAGGGAATGCATAGAGAAAGTCACGATACCAATTATTAGGGGGATTTTGGGGATTTTTCTGCGATTTGAAGCTTGACATGAGGTGATATATTGGACTTGCAAAAGGAGAAGTATGAGTAATGATGAGCTCATACTCTTGGTAAAATTTCAAGGTATTGAGTTTTTCGATTATGTGAGGTACACTTCATGTTCTTTGCTTTTCCAATTCCTTTTTCAAACCCATTGTTCTAGGCCTCCTCCTAGATTTCCCTTCCTCATCCTCACTCTCTTAATAAGTGCCCATGAACTCTTCTAGTTTCACATGTTCCCTTTGGGCTACTTTCCGGGCCTTGATGGCTCTACCCTCATAGACTACATTTTGTGCTCCTAGCCGCATGTTCTCCAAGTCAAGGGCATCATTTACACTTTTGGCCTTATTCAAATTGGCTTGGAGGTCTTCAATGAGTGCATTTTTGTGTTGGATGAGAAAGTTTGAGATCCTTGTTTCATTCTCCTCATCATTGTCTACCTGAATGATCTCAAAATCCCTTTCCATCTCATGATCTTCTTCTTCTTGCCTCAACCTTTGTTTGCCTTTGTCTAGTAGCTGAGCTGAGGTAGATGACATGGTCCCTTGCCTTTTAGAGGAAGAAAAAAACAACCCTTGGCCCTCTTTGATATGTGAATGAAAGAGGTGTGATGGTGATCTTGTTGGTGTCTTTGTCATGGATGTGATCCTTGCTGCTGTCATCAATTTGTTGTGTAACCAGCTTCAAAAATAGAATAAAAGAGACATCAATGCCTTAGAAATAAGCCAATTCGAGGGGGCAACCTCCAATACATTACATAAATGAAGAATTCTTCGATGATACAATTTACAAAACCTCCTTTCTATATATAGGAGTCCATGGGGCCATAATGTAATCCTAGTCGGCCACAATGTAATCCTAGTCGACCTAACAATAATAATTTAAGGGCACAATAAGAACAAAATGGGGGTTACAAGGGTACAATAATAACAATAAAGGGGTTACACTAACAATAATAAGGGACTATACTTGTGATATAGGGACCTAACATGCCCCTCTCCTTCAAAAAAGTGTTGTCCTCAACACTTGAGTAACTCTGGGTGCTTCTGTATAAAATTCTCATCCTCCCATGTAGAATCTTCAGTGGGTAAGTTCTTCCACTTGATGAGAGACTCTGAAATTGATCGATTCCGTAGCTGTCGAGTTCTTGTTTCCATGACCGCTTCAAGTTCCAATATGATTTTTCCTTCCTCATCAAGTTCTGGAAATATTGTTTGAACTGGAATATTTTCACCTATAACCTTCTTTAAGCATGAAACATGGAAAACTGGATGCACTCATGAAGAAGCAGGAAACTCCAATTTGTATGCCATGGTACCAATCTTTTGCAACACCTTGTAAGGACCATATTACTTTGGTGATAATTTATTATCCTTCTTAGCTTGCTTGAGGGACATTTGTTTGTATGGTTGTAGTCATAAAAATACCCAGTACCCTACATCAAAAATTCTCTTGCTGCGATTTTGATCTGCATATTGTTTCATTCGATTTTGTGCCAAATTCGGGTTATCCTTTAAGAGTTGGAGAACTTCTTGCTAATGCTCAATGTGATATTCCACTGCTTGAACCTTAGAATTTTCCCTCAAAGATGATGTGATGGATGGTGGATGATATCCATAAAGTGCCATAAATGGGGTCATTTTTGCTACAGTATCGAAGGAAATGTTATACCACTATTCAGCGAGACGTAACCACTTGACCCATTGTGTTTGTTTATCAGATACAAAAAAACGAAGATATCCTTCCCAACATTTATTTACTATCTCGGTTTGACCATCAGATTGAGGATGATAAGATGAGCTATGAGCTAGTTGAGTACCCAAACAAGAAAATAACTCCATCCAAAAATTTCTAGTAAAAATGGGATCTCTGTCACTCACAAGAATCTTTGGGTTTCCATGTAGCTTTTGAATTGTGTCCATAAATGTAGTAGCAACTGTACTTGCTTTAAATGGATGAGATAATACACATAAGTGTGCATACTTGGTAAGTCTATCAACTACCACCATTATGACACTCTTTCCTTCAGAATTAGGTAAAATTGTGATAAAATCCACTGAAATCTCCTCCCAACGTTGACTTGGAATGGATAAAGGTTGTAGAAGACCCGGGGTCTTAATTGTCTCAAATTTATTCTGTTGTAGACAAACATTAAATGAAAAATGCGCAAACTTTTGAATGAGTTTACTCAGTTGACCATCCCAAAGGTATTTCTTCACCACATGGTAAGTTTTTAAAAATCCTAAGTGTCCTCCTAAAAGGAGAAGTGTGCAATTCCAAAAGAATATTTTGTTTTAGTTGGGAATTCTTACAAAGATCTAAGCGATCTTTGTACCATAAGGAATCATTTTCCAACTAAATGTATCATATGTACTAGGATCTTGCTGCAAATTTTGAATGAGTGTCCCTACATCTTTGTCCTTCTTCCATTCATCTCTTGCTTCAGTTATCCAATCTGGTTGGATAATATAAATGGCATAAAGCAATGCTTCCACCTCTTCATTATTTCTTGAGAGTGCATCTGCAACAACATTACGTTTTCCTTTTTTGTAGATTATTTCAAAGTCATAACCCAACATCTTTGTGACCCATTTTTGCTACTCTTCTGAAGATAGTCTTTATTCCAAAAAGTGTTTAAGACTATCATGATCATTTTTTACCTTGAAGTGTCTTCCCATTAGGTAAGTTCGCCATTTCTTTAGTGCATGCGGTATTGCTAACATTTCCTTCTCGTAAATAGCTTTCTGTAAATACTTTCCTTTGATTGGATGACTTTCGAAACCAATGGGTCTTCCTTCTTGCATTAAAACAACACCAATGCCATTTCCTGAGGCATCACATTCCACAATAAAGGTTTTTGTGAAATCTGGTGTAGCTAAGACAGGTGCTAGGCACATTGCTTCCTTAAGATGTTCAAAGGCCTTAGTTTCTTCAGGAGTCCATGAAAATGCATCTTTCTTCAATAATTTTGTTAGAGGTGCTGCTATTCTCCCATAATTCTTAACAAACTTGTTTTAATACTACAACTTTGAGAATTCCTCACAAGCTGTACTTTATGGTTGTGGGGACTTTCCATTCCTTAATGGCATTAATTTTGTTAGGGTCTACCTTAACACCCTCGTGAGATACTATATGACCTAGATATTCCACCTCTTGTACTCCAAAGAAATATTTGGATGTTTTTACATATAGTTGTTTCTCCTCCAATAGTTTGAGCACCCTGTCAACATGTTGAAAATGATCCTTCCAAGACTCATTGTAGATTAGTATGTCATCAAAAAATACAAGCACCAATTTTCTAAGGAAGGGTTTAAAAATGGAATTCATTAACCTTTGAAATATAGAAGGTGCATTGGTAAGGCCAAAAGGCATGACCAAAAATTCATAATGACCCTCATGAGTTCGAAATGCTATTTTCGGAATATCTTCAGTCTCCATTCTAATTTGATGATATCCTGAACGAAGATCCAACTTGGTAAAATAAATTTCTCCATGTAAGTCATCCAGTAATTCATTAATAACAGGAATGGGAATTTTATCTTTAATGGTGAGCTTATTGAGCTCCCTATAATCCGGACACATGCACCATGTCCATCCTTCTTGTGTACCAATACTACAGGAGCAAAGAAAGAAGTTTGACTAGGTTGAGTTATACCCGCCTCTAACATTACTGCAATCATACGTTCAATTTCGCTCTTTTGGACATAAGGATATCTATAAGGCTTGATCTTTGGAGGAACACTTCCTGGAATCAAATGAATATCATGATCATGATCTGAATAAATTGGGATTCCTTTGTGATTTCAAACACCTTGGAATGATTGTCCAAGACTTGTTGGAGATTTGCGAGAAATAGATGATTTTGATGTTGGAACTTCTAGTGAGCATAGTTGTGTATTATGCCTCGTTGTTCTTTCAGAAGAATTTTCATGACATTAAGACCTGCTTAATGTCCGCTCTGCCTTCTCCACTATGATACCTATGAGCTGACTTCCTTTCCTTCTGCAAAAAATTTCAAGAAAAGTTCTTGAAAATTAAAAGCTACCATACCCAAAGATTGTAACCATTGTACTCCTAGTACAACATCACCACCTCCCATAGGAATGGAAAGCATTGGACTATTCAATATTATTCCCCCATAGTTAGCTTGATATTATGGCATTTTCCAGAGCAATTTATAGTTCCTCCATTTGCAACCATTACTTGACATTCTGGTGTTGGGTATAGGAAACAATTTAATTCCTTGGCTACCTTACAATGAATAAAATTATGGGTGTGTTTCGGGGAATTATCACCCTAGAGGTTCGTTGGGTTACAACCTCCACAGAGCAGGGGCATGCTACTTAACAGAGACTCACACACCCATGCACGTTCAGAAAAACTAAATAGAGTAGAATGAGAAAGTTACCCGTTGGTCCTACGGTTGAAGAAGATCCCGCAGGGTTCAAACCCCCAGCAACCGTCCTTCCTTCTTAACCTGAAAGACAAGAAGAAACAAGCACAAAGGACTGGTTGTACAGCATATATCTACTCTAAATGTTAGTGAGATTCATATAAAACATTAAATAAATCATAATGAATGCTTATATAACAAATATTCTCATACATATAAGCATACACTAACACGTTTATTTCGGGAACAACATGATACTTCTGTATTATAAATAGCATGTACAAAAGTAACAAGTGGAGAGATCACCTGATCCTTCCAAGGCCTTCGCAGACCGTCGTCCGGATCCGTCCAGCCCTTGCCTCACTAAGACTCCTTCCAAACTGGTGCATACGAGATAACATATAAAGGGATGTGTATCTCAAGGAAACAAGGGTTTCCTACAATGAACTGGGAAAGTGCAGGAGGCACGGGGAATCGGACTTGGATAGGGAATACCAACAGAGTATAATATCAATAATTCTCTCTCTCCCTTAGGCCATACACATGAGGGGTTTTTATACTCCCTCCAAGTAGTTTCAACAGTTGGAAACAGTTGGCCACGTGCTGGGGTGGTTGAACTACCTAAGTAACCATCAACCCAGCCCGAAAATAGGGAATTTTTATATATTTTTTAATCATTTTAATGGCATACGCGGAAAAGTCTAGCTGGACTCGCGTATACACGCGGAAAAGTATGGGCATAGTCGCGTATGGGGATTTTTACACTGTTTTTAAGTGAATTTTTCCAAGTCTGTAGGAATGGGTGCCCAAAAGCCATGAAGCAATCATGAATCTTGTCAAGGTGAGAAATGATGCTATAACAGATGCCCCCTAATATATGAGGTCAGAAGGGGTACATGATGGCCGAAATGTATTATGCACATAGAAAGAACTTCGCAAGGACAAGAGAGGACTTCACCAGATTTCAGCCTGCCAAAAACCAATGAAAGAAAACAGAGAGTCAACTCATGCTGAGGCGGGCATACCCATGCTCAGTCAAAAATACATCATATGGAAAGTACTGAAATAGATCCAACATGTATACAAGTATAACTGAACTGAAAGTACATAATGAATCATCTGAGCATGGCCCGGAAATACAAGTCTGAATCAATGTCCAAGTATCACATATAGAAAGCTGATCAAAGATGGTGCAACTGGATGTCTGATCAAATAAGTAACTGAATCTCCAAGTACCGGATCATAAGAGGTGGATCAAACGGTACAATCACGCAACTCGGGGACCAACATATAGGATGCTGCTGTGCTGAACTGCAACATATAAGGGTGGACGGCATCACTGGCAGATACTGAAAGGACTGTCAAAAGTGAACCGAAACATGCTGATGCAACCCGAGGTCTTCACCGATCACTATGGCACAATTCTACACAATGGGAATAAATGAGCTATAGTCGACCATGTGAGAAATCATTGGATTACCGGGCAATGATGTATCCCGTTAACCAACGCGAGACAACCCACCGATAATGATAATGAGTGTCAAGGTGCCCCAGTACAATCTGACAAGTGCGAATGAATGAGTTGAAGTCGAACACTTGAAAGAATCTACCAATTAGGAGGCAATGATGAATCCCCACTGTCGATAGCGAAGAGTCTGCCACTGATGACTGCAAACCCTAAGGTACTGACAAAAAGACTCTAGATCTTGTTCCCAGAGCAATGAGTCGGAGTCGATGGGAAAAGATCTGCTGGAAGGAAGGCATTAAGGCATCCCACATCAGTCCAGCGCGAGTGTAACCCGCAGGCCAATATTTGGAAGGAATCGGACGAAGTAGAGTGACAGAACCAAAACCGAAGTACGTTTCCGACTTGCACAAGATGAATATAGCACATGGAAGAAACCCTCTGAACGAACCAATAATGAAAGATGACACAGAGGCGAGAAATCCAGATAGGGTCAAATGGAAATCAAGGTCTGCCTGAATCCCGGTGTGATAATGTGTGCGACGTCAAACATAGGGAAACCACTCGGTGAAAGACCCATGTGATCAAAAAGGCGAGCACGAGGTCACTATCAATAGTGGAAATAGGCCCAAGGTGCGGCTCTAGGTTTGCTCTCGAGAGCGATGTGTCGTAGTGATAAGAGACAAACGCCGGCAAGAAGTCAATGGGGACCTTCTCAAACCGGCACGAGCAGAAGATCAAAACATCTGATGTGATAGAACATGATACTGACAAGACCGGGAAGGCCGACTGAATAATGAGTCAAGAGACACCGCAGAATGGCCGACTCAGGCTAGACTTCCCTTGAAAAAAAGCACGACTCGTGATGACCATGGCAGTAAAAAGTGACACTGTATAAGTCTGTCATGCAGGAGGCAAAACAAACTCTCCATATGATTGGAAGAGATAACCAACCGGGGGAGAACTAACAAGTGAAACATGGTAAAGGCTGAACCTAGGTCAAAACTAAAACCATCCCAAATGAAGGAAATATATATAAGTATATGTGCTTTGTTCAAGGGCGAAAAACTGACTCTGTACTGCCATCAAAACAACGAAGATACATCCCGTTCCCGCTCTTTTTGTTATATTTGATTTTTTTGTCTTTTTCATATAATAAGCCTAAAAAGGAATAAAAGAATGCTATGGTACAATGGATAGAATGAGTATCAAGAAAGCAGATGCACTAGTTCCTGGGATTGGAACAATCCTATGCTCAATGCAAGGTGGCGAAAACTGGTCAGTGATACTCAGAGGAATGTTCCATCCATGGGTAAAAAGGTGTCAAGTCGTGATAGCTAAGTGCATGCAATGGTTAACTTGTACAGAAGGTGAAGGTCAAAAGTTGGCTTAAACATCGAGTCCAAATGAAGCCGGCTAAAGGCCAGGATAAACAAGTAGCCAATATGCAATGCAGTAATACAACTTAAACGACACCATGGAGCCTCTAGGGTAAAAGCCAGAAAAAAAGATAAGTGATGAAGAAGAAGAATGAAGCTTCAACACATAAGACATGGCGGGACTAAAGAGGACTCCCGAGCCTACATAAAAAGCAGCATGGGCAACAAGTGATAGTGAGGAACTAACTAGGAAGCCCATGTAAAAGAAGGCTCTACCATCAAGTCATGATTAAATAATCGGCGAGTGAAATGGGTGTAATACTCATGACCTGATGGGATCAACCCTAAGGCAAGTGATCAGTATGGAGGCTAGTATGCAAGATGCAATGGAGAGTGATTTCCCTAACCTATATGCCAGTGAAGATCATATACCTGTCGTGAAGAGTCGGAAATCATGGATCAAAAACCGGGAAAAATCTCAAAATCGTCAAAATGTACCTGAAAACATACCAAACTGGGCACTTCCAAGCAATCGAGTTATGCAACTTAAGATAGATTGAAAAAAAATAGGCATAAGGAAATTTTGGGAAAATTTTCAATTTTTTAGCCATAAATAGACAAATTACCTCTCATTTGGTTCATTATTGCATAGCTGATTTGGAAAAAGAGCTCTGGAGCAAAAAACTTATTTCGTCAAATCAGGAACAACCGACCGTCGGAATTCAGCGAAATTTCAGGTAGGCTCCTTAATCACCCTATTTATTCATTTTGTCCGTTTGGAAATTAAAATTAAGTGATTTTTTTCTTTAAAACCCTTGCTAAAAATTGTGTATCTGCGCATATGTGGGTTGAATGAAGGAAAGTCGCGTATACACGCGACTGTGCACAGGAAAAGTCGCGTATGCGAAGGTCCGATTGCAAAAAAGCGTGGCTAATGCAAAATTTGATGAAATTTTTCAAGATGACCATCTCATGGAGGGAACGTGAGCATAGCGTAGTAGACCAAGAGGTCATGCAGGACCGCGCAGCGCAAAACATCCTCCGAAATTGCGGATTGTTGAAATTCTTTAAAATGCCCAATATGAAAAGTAATGTGCGGTTGCTTGAAATGCTCGTAAATTACTGGGAACCAGATCATGATTGCTTCATAATTGATCAGATGCCACTACGCATTGAAGTGGAGGATATATATTTCATCACTGGACTCTCCAGGAGGGGAGAACCAGTAGACCTGCACAGAAAACCCTTGGGAGGGTTAACCGTGGAAGATTATGTCCACGTATATTGCGTAGATAATTCCAAAAAGGTTGGAACGCAGATTGAAATTAGAGATATCAGGGATTTGCACATGAAGATCCTCCTTTTCACCATCAGCAGAGTGGCAGGATCTGCCTCACTACATCAGGCGTCCAGGACGCAAATGAGTATAGTTGTAGAGTGTTTGACTCATGTTTATGATTGGTGCACAGCCCTGCTACTGAACATGAAACAACAGCTGACTTCTATTCGCCAAGTAAAGACCAAACACTTTGGCTATGGTACCATTTTGACAACATTCTTCTTTGAGAGGATTCCCGCTTTGAGACCCAGAGTCATCTCTACTATCAGTAGCCCGCGGGACCCAAGAATTGCCAGTTGGGCAGACATGATGAAGAGACTGGGGGGTAGTGAGGTACCTCGGACCACCTGGGACGATGAGTTCTTCCTGTGGTGGGGAGAACGGATCATCGCAGTGGATGACTATCCCTATGCCGGGATGGATTTCCGTGGAGATCCAGATCTACCTCTTCCACCTGGCACAGCATGGGGAGCAGTCGGTAAGTTTTGCAAAAAATTTTGACTTATATGATTTTTTTTGGATTTTTTCAAATATGTATGAAAAAATGAAAACAAACATGTTTTTGATTGGATTCATAGTGACTGACAATTAAAAATGATCATGTTTCAGATGTTGGACCAGTTCGTCCTGAGGGCCTACCGCGCCATAAGCGCCGCAGAGATGAGGCAGAGACAGTGGATTCCGACAGGACTCTCCAGGCCGTGCAGAGAAACTTGGAGGGACTGACCCGCCAAATCCCTATGGCTGCCGTGGAGGACTTGCCGGAAGCCGTCCAGATACGGGTTGTAGGAGTACCACGAGACTGGGTTAGATTATTCCGCCGTGTGGCCACTGCAGTTATGTTCTATAGGAACACGACTTCTGGGCAGGGTCCTCAGGAGTAGACAGATTTTATATATTAGATGACTGTATATTCTTTTTTGAGACTGAACATGATGGGGCATAAGCCCAAGTTTTGTATGAGATTATGGATCCAAATTTTGTAAAGTTTTTTGACACTCCGATGATATATACAGCGATATTTGATGTGATGTGATAAATGTATCAAATGTATGATGTTTTTTTATGATTAAAATTTATTGTATTGAATGATTAATATGCCAATCTAAAGCTTGATTAGCCAATGAGTCAGCAAACCAATTGTCAGCTCGAGGAATATGAATGAATGTTAAGAATTGAAATGACCTTTGTAACAAACGTACCCTCAAGAACAATCGTAATAAAAATGGATCTCGTACCCGATAAGTGTTGTTCAACTGCGACACCACCAGCTGGGAGTCCAAGAAAACTACCAACGAATCAACACCCAAAGATATTTCCTCCGAGAGTAGATGAATAACTGCAGTGTATTCTGCTATATTGTTGGAAGCAGGACCAATGCAGACCCCTCTTGATACTAACAGCTGACCGGATGGATAATGAAGCACCCAAGCCACGGAAGCTAAGTTCCGGGTGTGTCTACTAGCACCATCGGCGAAACCAAAATGACTCATGACATCCAACACAACCTGCCAAAGCAGATAAAAAAACATCACCACCTCATCAAAAATCGAAAATCAATTAGATATGTACAAAGCAAAAACTACTATATACAAAGAAAAATTCCAGGCCAAAGCCTAGGCATAATACTTCTTCAAATAGAGCCCATTTCGGGGCTCCGGCAACTCGTTCCCTTCGAAGTCAACCAAGGTATATGCTCCTTTCTTAAGGACTTTTTTAACGATATAGGGGCCATACCACATCGATTTAAACTTTCCTGCCCCCAGGGCATCCTTTTCTTGGGCATAGACCAACACAAGGTCGCCTTCCGAAAAGACCCTAGGCTTGACCGCCTTATCGTACTGAACCTTTACTCGGTTTTTATGCGCTTCATTCATCGTGGCAGCATCTCGATGCTGCTCATCGAGATGTTCCAGATGAAGAAGCCGTTTTGCCAGACTAGAAGTGTCAGGAAGAAGTTCAACAGCTAATTTAAGAGAAGGAATCTCGCATTCAATAGGAAATACGGATTCCACGCCGTGGACTAACTGAAACGGAGTAAAGCCAGTTGCAGTTTTCACTGACGTCCTGTATGCCCAAAGTGCAGGATATAACATAATATGCCAGTTGGATCTATGTTTATCAATTGTCCTTTGAAGAATTGTCTTCAAGGATTTATTCACGGCTTCCACTTGCCCATTGGCCTGAGGATAATATGGAGATGAATGCTCCTGCCGGAAACCCAATTTGAGAGCCAACTCAGCCATCATACTATTATGAAAATGACTGCCATGGTCAGTGACAATCTCTCTAGGTATACCAAAACGAGCGATAACTTGGTTGAAAAGGAACAAAGCTGCAGTCTCACCATCGTTCCCAAAAGTAGGCATAGCCTCGACCCACTTCGTAAAGTAGTCTACTGCTATGACAATGTACTTGTGACATTTTGCCGAAGGCGGGTTACAAGTAGTATAATCCATACCCCACTTTGTAAAGGGTCCGACAGTAACGACTGGAAAAAGCGGAGCTGGATGAGCGCGCATTTTTCGAGTATATACCTGACACGGATGACACTTCTTGACTGATTCAATACAATCTTTGAAAATCGAGGGCCAAAAGTATCCAGCACGCAAAATATTTTGGGCTGTAGCAAGCCCAGATAAATGACCCCCACAAGCTCCACTGTGAGAATCATTGAGCACAGCCTCAGCTTCTTCAAAAGTTAAGCAGCGTCTTAGGATTGAATCAACCCCTCGACGGTACAAAGCATCACCAATAATTAGATAATTCTTGGCCAAGTGACGCAGCTTACGACGCTCATCTTTCGAAAAAGAAGAGGGAAACTTCGCAGTCTGGAGATACACAATGATATCCCCATACCAAGGATCTTGTGGAGAGATTAGAAACAAGTGTTCGTTCGGAAAGGACTCATCATAGATCATCTCCTCTCCACAAGGCAACTCGGAGATCAATTCCGCAAAGACTAATGACTTCTTGGATTTGGCAGACATGAAATCGAGATCAAATTCCTGTAATATCACAATCCATATATTATATTTGCCCCCAATCACTTGCCTACTGAGGACAAACTGAAATGGATTGGCAGCTGCCAAGACATAATTTTTGCGAAGAATAATGTAATGTCGGAGTCGCTGCACAGCATGAACTGCTGCTAAGGCTAACTTTTCTATCGGAGTGTATCGCAGTTCAGGTCCTACCAGTCCTCGACTAAGGTAGTAAATAACATGCTCAACAAGAGCATCATCCTCCTGAACCAGAACCATACCAATGGTAGATTCTGCTGTAGCCAGATACAAAAGAAAATCTCTGTTATAATCGGGTGGACTCAGTAAAGGAGCAGAGGTCAATGCCTTTTTCAAAGCATCGAACGAGCGTTGAGCATAGTCGTCCCAAAGAAAAGGAACTCCTTTCTTCAATAGTCTCATATATCCCTTTGTAATCTCAGCATAGTTGACGATAAACCTCCGAAGAAAATTAGACTTCCCTTGGAGACTTTGAAGCTAACGGATTGAAGACGGGGGAGGCAACCGAAGTATTGCCTCAACCTTGAAGGGATCTACCCTTATCCCTTCCCTAGACACAATAAATCCCAACAGTCGACCGGATGTTACCGCGAAAACGCACTTGTTCGGATTCAAACGAATTTTATAAAAACGACATCTTTCAAATATTTGCCGGAGGTGACCGGGATGATCCATCCTCTTTCGAGAATGAGCAGCTAGATCATCTAAGTATGCCTCGATAATCTTCTTGATGTCGTGGAAGGCGTAAGACATGGCCCGCTGAAAGGTAGCCCCAGCATTTTTAAGACCAAAAGGCATCTTCTTGTATGCAAACGTACCCCAGGGACAAATAAATGCAGTCTTATGTTGATCTTCGGGACGGATAGTAATTTGATTATATCCGGAGAAACCGTCCATGAAGGAGAAAATCTCGTTACTGGCACACTCGTCAATGATCTGATCGATGAATGGTGTGGGGTAATTGTCTTTAGGACATGCTTTATTTAGGTCTCTGAAATCTATGCACACTTGAATCGTTCCTTGCTTTTTATCTATGGGAACGGGGTTTGAAACCCATTCAGTCAGAGGAACTGGGAAAATGAATCCCGCCTTAAGCAGCTTTTCAACTTCAGCTTTGATAGCTGCTGCCTTCCTAGGATTAACCGGACGAAGTTTTTTCCTAACCGGCTTAGCGTTTTCATACGTCTTGATCTCATGCTGGACGATAGATGGGTCTATGCCAGGCATTTCCTCATAAGACCAAGCAAAAACATCCCTATACTCTTTGAAGAGCTCGGTATAGATTTGAATCTCTTCACGGGAACATTCAGCTCCAATGAAGACATTCTCGACAATATTGGGATCCCTGGAAATCTTCACCGAGATAGTAGGAGAGATCACAACCATGTTCCCTTTAGCATATACATGTGTTGGTGCCAAAGGGTTCAAGACTGGGTGAACAGGACCAGGAGACTGAGGACTTGGAAAACTAGTTTCAACTTCATTTAAGTCAGGTAGGAAGTAAGACCGATGATGCAAGTCATCCCACGGTCTATCTATACCAGTCATGGCTTCGAGGATTGCCTCTTCAGATGGAAGAGTAGTATCAAGGCAATCATGGGCCGAAGCAGAACTAATCGTCCAAGCCGGAGCCACATCACCATCCAACTCTTCCGGTGAAAGAGGAGCTGGGGTAGATTCTGCAGTGTCAACAATAGACTGATATGCAATCTCAGCTGCAGAAATCGGAAATGCCATTCCACCCACTTGACCTTCCGCTAATGTGGTAGTAGGGGAAGGTAAGGTCCAAGGGTCCGAAAAATAATGAGTTCGAAAGAACTCTCTTCGAAAGGGAGCCCTGGAGGATGAAATAGCATTAATAGACACAGTAGGAGGAGGAAGATCGAAAGAACCCATCAGGGAAGAATACATTCCAACTCCTAGATTCTCAACAGGCGCCTTAGTATTATCCAACTTAGGAACAGATGAGTCAGAAGGCGCATCCAGGTCTACAGGAGGACAGTCCAGTTGATCCACTATAACGATCCTCCCTTCGTGGGGGAAACATACAATTCGAAACAATGAGGATGCAATGGCATCCATCTCATATATCCAGTTCCTCCCCAACAGAAGGTTGTAGTCCAAAGCTGCATCTACTACCTCAACCTCTATGTTAACGGTTTTGCCCCCAACACAGATGGGCAAAGCCGGGACAATACCATGGGGTCTGTGAGAATGACCATCGAACGCAGTAAGAACAGTGCTAGATGGAATAGCTTTGGGAGATCCAAGTGTCTTCCAGCATGCAAGAGACATCACGCATGTAGAAGCACCCTCATCAACAACCGTTCGAAAGATATTGCACTTTCGATACGAAGATTTAATATGGAAAGCCATGTGATGAGGAAGTCTCTTCTTAAAATTATTCATATCAAAAGTAATCAGAAGAGAATTTTTCGGATCAATAGCCCCAATGGCAGTGAGTAAAGCACTGCGCTGAGTCGAACAAGACTAGAGTACCTCTAAAGCTGACATAGCACAAGGACTCTGCGCCAGATCTTCTACAATCGAGTAGTTCTGGGCAGCTCTCGCGTTCGGATTAATCGTTGACCGCTTAGAAGATGCTTTCGGCATCCGAGGCATAGACTCAACAGTTGGCTTCATGATGTGAAGCGGCTCAGTAGCATCAGGAACTTCCTTAGCTTTCGAAGATTCCTCTCCGCCATAATCACGGGATCTCGTAGCGATATCCGCGTGAGCACTCATCATAAAGATGTTCGATGGAATTTCCCCTTCCACAGGTACCTCAGAGAAGCCCGAGTTTTGGTTCGTGCCAAAAAGCTAGTGCTGCCCTTAGGAAAAGGGTTTTGTGCTCGACACGGGAACTAGAAGAACCGGGATAACGAGCGTTCGAAGCATCTGAATTTCGGAGCAAGGTGCGTGGTGGTCTCGACCACCAAGCTTACTCGAAACTTCTTTTGTTTCTCTTTTTGACCCTCACCCAACACGCTCGTTGGTTTTATTTTCATTGCCCTTCCCGTTCTTTCCCTTCTTCTTGTTATTACGTCCCTTCTTCTTCCCATCGGATTGTTGATTTCCTTTGGGATCAGAAGTTTGGATAACATTTATGGACAAAGACTGGGAAGGTGATGAATCAGCAGGCACAGCCTGACCAGAAGGAGGAGATTGTAAAGACAACTACTGCAATTGAGAAAGCAGGCTGGCTGCACTACTATTGACCGATCCGACAAGCCCGTCACCATGCGGACCAGGTTTGGGTTTCGATAAATCCAATTTGGAGCGAGGAGCATTGGGTAAATACTTATAAAGCATCCCAGACTGAGAATAGATCAACTCTAACTGTTGGGCCCTAAAAATGGCCTGCTCCTTGGAAAATACCCCAGATAGGGATACATCCTTTGAAATGTCTGACTGAAGCGATTTCAAAAACCACTCGAGAAGGAACTCACCTGGAATATGGGCTTTGATAAGCCTCTTCCTTCTTCTCCATTCCTGAATGTGATCAGAAATGTGAGTTGCCTCATCCTGCTTAAAATTAGCCAGGAGCTCGGTCCCAGCCTCATATCTGACAGGCAACTGAAAATGGTTTAGAAATGTGACAGCCAGTTCCCCAAATGTGGCGAAACTGCCCCCAGTGAGCTCGATATACCATTTGGCAGCATTTCCAGTTAGGGTGCGTTGAAATAATCTCAACCTAATCGAATCATCGATCAGGGAGTTCGAAGAACACCATAAGTGGAAAGTGGTGATGTAGTCTGCCGGATCCTCTCCATTCTTACCTTCAAACTTTGGAATGTCTGAAGGAAGTTTGGTCGGGACCGGAGGCCACCCCGGACTATAACGAATCGGGTCATTAGTTAACTTCGATAAGTCTGGCAAGTTTAACGTTGCCAGAAACGGTAAGCGAGGCGGAGCCTGAGGATTCCATCCTTGATGGGATGGATTCCCAACATTCTGAAAAGAATAGCCTGGATTTGATGAGGCACCAGGCTGCCAGAAAGGACTCGTAGAAAACGGAGAAGAACCTCCTCCCCACGCCGAGTTACCAAAGCCCAGACCAGTTCCCCCCGCTGAAGTATTGATTGAAGAGGAAAGCCCCTGGTAGGGGTTCCAAGCATTAGATAGAGGAGAAAAATACTGATAAGCACTCGATGAAGGGAAAGAAGCATTCCCTTGATGACCTGTGTAAAACTGATTCCCTTCCCCCGCTGTAGTAAAGACAGGATTCCATCCCGTAAAAGTAGTCGAACTTTGCCCCCCAGACCAAGGGTTGAAACTCTGGGTCTGGGACGTAAACGGAAACGACCCTAAAGAAGGATTGGAACTAGGAATATGCCCAGTCCCAAAGGGGAAACCCTGAAACGAAGCTGATCCACTAGCCATGTTAGACATGGGTGTAGATCCAGCTGCACCGGCGGAAAAGGAAAAAGAGGGATTTCCACTAATGGACATCCCTGAACAGAAAGGACCAGAATGAGAAGCATATGCTTGGGTGAACCCAGAGCCAAACATAGCAGCACTAGAAGCACTTGAAGATGAAGCAATAGTGCCCCCTGCCTCGACAGAAGCAGGGGTCTGAATTCCTGCAGCACTCACGGTAGAAGCCGCGTTCCCAGTTGTGGCCATCGAAAGATAAGAATGATACGGAAGATCCGGCGGTCTCTCAGACTCCGGTCCGATGTACTGAACAACAAACGGATAATCAGGAGGAAGAGGAGATGGACCTGTAGCAGGAGGCTCAGGTACGTCTTCAATTTGAAAATCTTCTTCCTGAGGAAACAAAACTCGCGAGGTGAGCGAAACGCTCCTCTCGGGACCGACACCAGAATCAGCTATGAAACCTTCAGACCTTGGTGGAGGATCTCTCTCCACTGCGTCAGACTCCACAGGGTGGTAACCACCTGCTAAATCACTCCTACGCCTTCTTGAAGAAGGCTCAGCACTCTCGGGAGATAACCCCCGGATTCTCCTCGAACGTCGAGGCGCTTGATCAGCCACTTTTATAGATTTTATAAATTAGACTCAAAAAAGTGAAAATCTAGGCAAGCTAGGAGCAAAGAGCACTCACTAAAAATAAAAATCCTTGAGATACAGTCAAGCAAACAGCCTCCAAGTATTTCCGCTCCGGGTGATGAGGACCGGACACCAAAATATAGGAAAGTGAAGTATAGGACCTTCCGAAAGCAGTCTGGGATGATTAGGGCCCATAATAACTAGCGAAGGTATCAGAAACAGTTACGCCGACCTCCTAACGACAGCCTTTGCTAGCTCAAGCACCCAAGCTTCGCAAGGGCACCCCCCAGAAGTACTGCTGAAAGTGATGCGACGTCTGCCTCAGGTACCACGGGTATTCCCCCCCGCAGTCACCTATGTGGAACCTAGGAGTGGCAACTATGGACACCAATCCGTATCAGAATCTGGGCGGAACGGTCTTGAGGTCGGATTCAGCCAATCGGAGAGGGGTATCCCTCTTCTCAGCCTTCACTTCCCCTCGCGCTTGACTCTCGGATGAGAGCTTTCCCAGTCCACCTCACGGAGTTGGATTTCGCTCAATTAATCAACTTCTATGTTTTTTTGAGCGGACTTGGAGAGTTAACTCTCCACTCACCTATTCCAAGGCCCTACAACCTAGCTAGTTGGTGATTGACACTTAGAAAAACTTGCTAGTTGATTTTAGATTAAATCGCTTATTTTAAGGGCTGTTATGTTAAGTCACAAGGATATGGAGATGAAACGTATGGTGTTTTTGACGCAAAAGAAATTAATAAAAACTTAACTACATGCAAATGCAGTTCTTTGTCTTTCGATGAAGAGAAATCTCTATACAGGTTCTATGAGACTAAAATTTGTATTTTTCTTTTCAAAAAGAAAACTCACACTCACAAAAACTAAGAAATTGACTAAATGATTCAATGCACCTAATGCAAATCACTACAAGCATGTAAATCCTAAGATGCAAATCTCTTAAAGCAGAGTGAAATTCCCAAAAAGTCCTTCAGTTTTAACTCATCTTTTGTTGTCCAGAAAGCTAATTCTTGAAAACAAGAACTCTTAAAATGAGGACACCAAAAACACTTAAAAACAAGAAGAAGAAATCAAACGAGAACTCCTCCTCAAAATCAAGCCAAAAACTAAAGCAAGAAACTTCACAAAAGCTTCAAAAGTTGTAGCAAACGAAAATGAAAATGCAACAACAAAAGAAAATAACAAGTGAAAATGTTTTTTAAGCCTTTGAAATGCAAAAACAAAAAGCAAAGCAAATTTTTTTTGAGCTTTTTTGTTTTATAGGGAAAGAGCTCGAAAAGACTAAGCACAACTATCAAAATCCAAACCAAAACGGGACCGAATTTCAAGCACAAACTTCAACAATGCTCCCAAACCTTATAAAGCTAACTCGTAGCAAGATCAATAAGAGTAAGAGAAGACCAAAAACTCAGCCAATCAGCCTAGATAAATAGTGCAAACTCGTTGCAACCAAAAACTCCAAAGAAGCAAGAAAAGTCCTTCAAAAGTTGCAACAAAACCCTAGCCTATGGAACTCAAGAAAACCAATCAAAAACGAAGAAAAAATCACAATGCGAAGCACAACACAAAGATAGGAGCGAGTCAGTGAGCAGAAGCTCTCTATTCTGATAAAGCAAAACAGCCAAGAATGCTCAGAAAGCGATCTTGGAACTCAATCCAGAAGTGCTGACTGACAACCTTTACTTAAAAAAGACTAGGTTTCCTCAAGCAGAAAACGACATGAAACCACTATTACACCTCCGATGGTCGAGACTATGGCAGGAGCCAGTCTCCAGGACGAAAAGGACCAAAAGGAGTCGAGAAACTCAAATTAAAATCTTGCTGGGCCTCATTATATGACTATGCGACCGGCGTGCATACGCGTCATTTCTAAAAACTCAGTATACGCAGTTTCATAATCGTGTGTATACGTATTTGTGTACGAAAGCGCGTATGCAAAAGGTAAATAATGAAAAACAAAAACAGAAGCTGGAAAAGACACCGAGACTTCATTTGTTGCGAGAAAATAGCGGATAGCAAATGAAAATAAAGCTGGCAACCAACAAACGGTGAAACAACCAACGAGGAGAATCACGAGAATGTGATCCCAGCGGGTCGCGATTACGTTTCGAGAATTACCTCGTGAGTTCGTTGGGTTACAACCTCCACAGAGCAGGGGCATGCTACTTAACAGAGACTCACACAACCATGCACGTTCAAAAAAACTAAATAGAGTAGAATGAGAAAGTTACCCGTTGGTCCTATGATTGAAGAAGATCCCACAGGGTTCAAACCCCCAGCAACCGTCCTTCCTTCTTAACCTGAAAAACAAGAAGAAACAAGCACAAAGGACTGGTTGTACAGCATATATCTACTCTAAATGTCAGTGAGATTCATATAAAATATTAAATAAATCATAATGAATGCTTGTATAACAAATATTCTCATACATATAAGCATACACTAACACGTTTATTTCGGGAACAGCATGGTACTTCTGTATTATAAATAGCATGTACAAAAATGCTTAGTGGAGAGATCCCGATCTCTTCCACGGCCTTCGAGCAGACCGTCGTCTGGATCCGTCCAGCCCCTTGCCTCGCTAAGACTCCTTCCAAACTGGTGCATACGAGATGACATATAAAGGGATGTGCATCTCAAGGAAACAAGGGTTTCCTACAATGAACTGGGAAAGTGCAGGAGGCACGGGGAATCAGACTTGGATAGGGAAAACCAACAGAGTATAATATCAATAATTCTCTCTCTCCCTTAGGCCATACACTTGAGGGGCTTTTATACTCCCTCCAATTAGTTTCAACAGTTGGAAACAGTTGGCCACATGCTAGGGTGGTTGAACTACCTGAGTAACCATCAACCCAGCCCGAAAATAGGGAATTTTTATATATTTTTTAATCATTTTAATGGCATACGCGGAAAAGTCTAGCTGGACTCGCGTATACACGCGGAAAAGTACGGGCATAGTCGCGTATGGGGGATTTTACACTATTTTTAAGTGAATTTGTCCAAGTCTGTAGGAATGGGTGCCCAAAAGCCATGAAGCAATCATGAATCATGTCAAGGTGGCAGTGCTATAGCAGTTGCTACTGATCGATCAACACTATTACCCTTTTCTTCTTGATATGTCCTTATCTTGAGAGTTTGGGGAGTGCTAATTCACTGCCGGTGCATTACACGATATGGTCGGATTCATTTCTTCCTCTTCTAGGGCTGGTTCCTGGTGTATATCCTCTTCTTGTTCATTTTCTTCTTCTTCTTCACAATCTATGTAAAATAATTTCTTCAGCTTATGAACTTTAGTGTATTTGATAACACAACTGTAGCAAAGCCCTTTTGCTCTTTCTTCATCCAATTTTTGTGGTGTCAACCTTGTAGGTTGTGGAAATCTAGGAGTAGCAACACTTCCATCTTTATAGAAGTGAGTGGTAGGCTTCCTTGTCGCCATAATTTTACCTTCAATTTTTCTTGCCAACCTGAATGCCTTCTCCAATGAATCGGGTTCCAAAATGCAAAATTCATGTTGGATGTTATCCTTTAAAGTACCTATGAAGACATCGATCCTGTGTTCTTCTAAAAGATCAGTTACCCTTATATTCAATTTTTGGAAGTCCTCAATGTGCTCCCCCACTGAACACTTTTGTTTGAGATTTATCAATTGGCTAAAGAAAGTGTTGCTCTTTGTATCCTCATAATGTGCTATCATTTCCTCCATAAAAATTGACCAAGTGATATTTTTTTACGGGACCAAAGCCATCGATACCATAAAAATGTATTTTGTTCTAAATGTAAAGTTGCAATGCATACCTTTTGTGTGTTTTGCACATTATTGAGATCAAAATATTGCTCCATCTGTAGTATCCATGTTACGGGATCCTTGCCATGAAACTTCCTCATATCCATTTTTGGAATATGTTGGTTCTTCCCTCCAACATTAGAGTTTATGAAATCACGATTAACATTTATTTTGTTCTCATCATGAGTTTCCTCTACTATCTTTTCACCATTAGGAAAAATTTCTTATATCAACTTTACCAAACCTTCAATGTCTACTTTTAGATCTTTCTTCATGTTTTCCATGTTGTCTTTCATTTTTTCATCGATCTTAGCTTCCATGTCATCCATCTTAGCTTCCATGCCCACTTCCATGCCATTCATCTTAGCTTCCAAACCATTAATCTTAGCTTCCATGACTTTCTTCAAACCATCCATCTTAGTTTCCACGCCCTTCTTCAAAACTTCCATTTCATTTTTTTTGGTTCTTTGCGAGAGCGAAATTTGTTACACTTGCTTTTGTAATTTTGATATGTCATGTTGCCATTCTTTGTCTTCATGAGTCATAGTAGAGCCTTCTAAAGGCTTAATGGGTGTTGAATTATTTAGGGGCCATTTTAGAATCCAATATTGATATCTATTCTACAATATGCCCTTGGAATCAATTCAACTTGATTCTTCAAACAAGACTTATGCAATTCAGAAAAAAAAATACACACATTTTACTTGCTTTGAGGAGCTCGATATTGAAATTGAATTATCTCTGTAATTGAAAATCTTCAATATCTGAAATTTAGCCCTGTAGTATCCCTCTGAAGCTTCTTTCAAATGCCACAAGTCTGATCTAATTTGGATTCTTCAAGACAAAGTTATGTCCAATCTCCCACAATGACCCAATTTTGGATTGGTTGAGTAGAGCGAACTTGTAGAACTTTCCACGTGTCACTGTTTCATCCTTCGGATCTGAAATTGATAGCCAAGAAACTAAAGTCCATGTACTTGTGACCACTTTTTACGGCACTCCAATCCGATGCTCAGAGAGAGAGTTATGAATATTTTCCCACGATCACCTCTTTGAGATGAAATTCGGGAGCCTGAAAAATCACTACCTTCCATAGATAATATCTCCAAAAATATTTCGAATCAAGCTCTAAAATGTTTTGACAATTTTCCTTAGGATTTTAGCTTCTCACCCTCAAAATTTCAGATTCTGAACCTTAGTAGAAAAAAATTTATAGTGCAAATGCCACGATGACCTATTTAGGAGCCTGAACAAAGAACTACCTTCCACAGATCATATCTCTGAAAATATTGAGAACCAAGCTCTGAAAGTTTTAGAAAATGTTCCTCAGGATTTCGGCTTCGCACCCTAAAAATTTCAGCTTCTGAAACTTTGTAGAAAAAAAGTTATAGCGAAAATTCCATGATGACCTGTTTGGAGCAGCAAAACCCTAGAATCCAAAGCTCTGATACCAAAGGTTGTGTAACCAGCTTCAAAAATAGAAGAAAAGAGATATCAACGCCTTAGAAATAAGCCACTTCGAGGGGGAAACCTCCAATACATTACATAAATGAACAATTCTTCGATGATACAATTTACAAAACCTCCTTCCTATATATAGGAGTCCATGGGGCCATAATGTAATCCTAGTGGGCCACAATGTAATCCTAGCTGACCTAACAATAATAATTTAAGGGCACAACAATAACAAAATGGGGGTTACAAGGGTACAATAATAACAATAAGGAGGTTACACTAACAATAATAAGGGACTATACTAGTGATATAGGGACCTAACACAATTTATTTATCTTCATTATTAGTATCACCAGTCATCATATTTTTGGCCTCATAATTGTCTTCTACATCATCACCACTCTCATCCTCTTCACTAAAGTCTACATTTTCATTTTGTTCTTCATTTGAGTTGTTGCCTCTTTACTAACATGATTTTCAATTTTATTATCAGCCCCTTCATCTCCTTCATTACCTTCTTGACTGTCTTCATGACTTTCATGACTGTCGTCATGATTGTCATGAATGTTTTCCTCTTTGTTTTCTTGTCCATCACTGTCATTGTATTTATCATTGTTACGCTCATTTCCCCTTTATTCATTATCTGCCTCTATGCCTTCCTCACTTTCTGTTTCTACTTCTTCATCATTTTCTTCCTCTTTATCATTCTCTATCTTTACGTCATCATTTTCATCTTCATTCTCTACTTTTGTGCCCTCTGTTTTATTGCTGACCTCCTCTTCATCATTGCTTATTTCATTTCCACTATCAACCTCCCCATCTTCTTCATCATCCTCTTCCATATTGTCACTGTTTTTTTCATTTCTCTTCTCTTTATTCTCTGCCTCTATCTCATCTTCATTATCATCATTCCCTTTTTCTTCCTCTTGATTTTCTTCCCCTTCCTCATCATTTTCCTCTTCCTCACTTTGGACTAATTTATTGTCACTCTCCCCCTCTTCATTTTGATTTGACTCATTATTATTATCTCTTTCATTTTCACTTGATTCTTCATTTCCACTTCCTTCTTCACCTGATGCATCAAGAGAAGGGGAGGAACGGAGGTTTTCTTGAGGTGAGGAAACTTGTGTAGATGATGAGGGCAAGTTTGGTTGATGAGGAAGTTGTGGGCTTGTGAAAACTTCATGGTCTATGAACACATCCCAAGGTATGCCCTTTTGTTCCAACTGATGTAACACCACCTTCTTGATCAAGGAACGGTGAAACAAACTCTGCATTTTTTGGGAAGGATTCCTTCTCCAGACAACATAAGACATTTTTTCCATACTCCTATAGAGGTAGTAGGGAAAGTTGAGCATATTGACCCTTGTGAAATGCATGAGGAGTCTGACATGGTAGGAGTAAAGCCTGGAATATCTACCCTCACAAGTAATGTACTTCATGATAACCCTCATAAAGGGTGAAAAACTCTGTTTTAGGTGTGAGAAACATAAAATAGCCTTGCAGCCTTCTTTGTACCTAGTCTTGACAAATGGCTCATAATAGTTCTTATCCAAATTTACCTTATTAAACCATTTCTCACCAATAGCAAGTATGCATGTAGCATTAGAGATGGCATCTGTTGATAGTTCAAAATCCACCCCTGCAAGATTCACCTGTTTGTTGTGGAGGCTGAGGACAAACAACCTTGTAAGCTCTGGGTGGTGTTGTACTTGTTTGACCTTCTCACAAAATTGAAAACTTCCCACATTCTGGAAACATGAGAGGATCATGGGATAAGAGGTGATAGCCACTTTTCTCTGGGGTTCAAATCTATTCACTTTCCCTCCTTTGTGGTTTGGCCTCATAGGCCCTTGGCCTATTTCACTACTGCTACTATCTCCTACTCCTGACATGGTGATTAGGGTTGATGGTGTGCAAACTTGGGCAAGAGGAGTAAAATGAAAATGATGGTGAACATCTCTTGTAAATGAGTGATGTGGAGGTGAGTTATAAGACTGAGTTCTTTTGAGTTTGATGAGGGCCTTTATATGAAATTATTTGAGGATGCCCTATTTTACTCCTCTTTAAATGACAATCAAATTCTCATAGGTCAAAACAGAGGATTACTTGCTATGATGACCTAGGGTTTGCAAATAATAGGGCTTAGTCATTCATTTAACCTACCAAATGATAAAAATTACTTGGAGGGAAAGGAGGAAAAGGCTACCTACCAAATTCAACTTGCTTGCAGGGTCTTAAAACCAGTTTGGAGGACCTCTTTAAATCCTTGGCACCTTCTCTGCAATATGGAGGGTTTTTTGTCTGAGCGCAATGCCCTGCCAACACTGTTGGGTCGCCTTCTATAAGCAGCGTCGGGCGGGTCAGGCCTTGGTCTGAGTGCAACGTCGTCTCATGCAGGCCTGCCTGGCCTCTAGGGGCAACACCGTGCCTATTGGGTGCTTTGTGCGTGCAGCGCTAGGCTTGAAACAGGCTGTCGGGTCGACTTGCAGGTGCAGTGCTGGGCCTGGGCGTGTTGGTTCCGCATGTGCATAGAGTCGTCTTATTCGTGCAACGCCACCCACTATACGTGAAACGCCGAGTAAAAATGAATGGTGAAAATTTTTATTCGCGCAGCGCCAGGGTTTGTGAGCGCGACGCTAGTGTCTAAGCACAACGCTAGTGAACTTACCCAGGTTTTGACAAAATCTCAGGAAAAATCTCCTGAAGGGTTTTTTTATCTTGGAAATGAAAAATGAGTTAAAAAAATGATAACTGAGATGCCTTTATACTTTGAAAAATAAATCAAAATCAGAAAACCCACTTTTGTTAAGTCTTGGTCACTTTATGATTTTGACTTATATTTTTTGACCCTCTTTTTTCTTTTGCAGGTGACTTGAAACTTTTCAAAGTGATTCTCCTTCCTTTCTTGATGGCTTGCTAGAGAGATGAGGAGGTCCTTTTTAACCTTGAGGGTCTTAGCATTATCAAACCTCCTTTGTTTGCATATGAGAAACTGCTATGTCTCTTCTTGGCCATTTCTGATTTGTTGCAGGTGCCATGACACAGATGTTTTTGGTACCCTTTGTCATTCTTGGAGTTGGAAAACTTAGTTACTCAACAGTAATCTCATGCTCATGTTATTTTCTTACCTTATAACCCAAAGCCGTACTTTTATTCCTTTGACCCTTTGAAGGAAATTGTCTGCACTTGAAAACTTGACCTCCCTCACACTGATACTCTTTGCATTCTTTCCTGTTGATGTAGTGAATCACTGTTACCTTGGAAAACCATGGAGGTCACCTTCTGATATCTTCTTCAACCTTCTATTGTCATGATGCAGGCCCATAGTCTTCATTTCACCTACTTTTCCCATCTTCCCAAAACTTTAGGTTTTACGGATTTTAGGGTTGTTAGAGAAAAATAATTAGTGTTGTCTTCTAAGTTCTCTATAGCCCTTTGAAGTTCATTCATTTCTATTCAGTTCACCTCACCTTCAATTTGTGCTTGGTTGTGTTGATGTGCCTTTGTCCTTGTGGTTTTATGCATTGGCTCCTTGGTTGGTAACATTGTTTAGTCAATCAACCCTGAAAACCCTGATTCCCTTTGAACATAGGCAAGCTTCCTTTTCTTTATTGTGGATATTATTTAGTGAGGAGTTGGCCTCTTACCTTACCTAATTTTCTACTGATAGCCACCTTGACATTCCTGCAGAAATGTCAAAAAGGGCAGCTGTCCCTTGCAGAATTTGTGCTTGACCAAGGAGGCCTTCCTTAAAGGATTTTTGGTCTATCTTGGACAAACATGTGCTAAACTTATTTCTTTTTGGATGCAACCTCTTAGCACATTTAAAAAAATGATTTAGAATACCAAAACAAACCTACAACTTATGAAACCCTAAATGACCTAGTGGGAGGCTCTTTGGACTTGGCCTTTGGCTGAAAACTTGACTTGGGGTCTTTAGGTGTAAAACAGAGCTTTTGACAAAATTTATGCATTACAGACCCAAAACTACTGATTTTGATTTATCTAAAGAGCCTAGAGAGGTATCTTGAGACCACCAATGCTTGAGTCACTTGGTGAATAGAGGGAAAGGTTAGGCTACTTGTAAATCCGAGGTGGAAGTGAAAGGGTTATAGGTAGGCAAAATAAAGTACTAAGGTCATGGGTCTTAAAATGGGACAGGGATGAGTGTCATGAGCCTATGAGGTGTCTTCTAGGAGTGATAGGCTGACCATGATATGATAGGATAGTAAAATAGTGAAAATTTTATCCTAAGGATAATGAAGGCAGTGAGATTTCTCGAACTCACAATGTTCATGAATTTTGTCTCTAGAAATCTAGGATAAGAATTTAGTCATCTATAAAAAAGAAAAAATTACTGATGACTAACACTTCACATTTCCACAAATTTATCCTTGTCTTCCTAAGCGGTGTGCTACACGTGCTAGCTCTAGCCAAAATCTTCCTCCTTATAGACTAGTTAATTTCACAATTTTCTACAACCATAAACTATCCAAAATTCCCCTAAATAACCTTCCTGGGGGCTTCTATCACCAAGCATTCAATCATGAAAAAACATGAGTCTAAATTCCTTGAAATTAGTGTCATTTTCGCTATATTTGCGTGGCCATAAAATATGACCACCATGGCACATGAAATATAGAATCATAGATTGGTGCAAATTCTCATTAGAGTGGCTGCTGACTTTGGCCAATGCATAGAACATGAAAATTCTCATCTATCTTTGACACGATGTCATGCTATAGTATTCATCCCAATTGATTTTAGTAATTTCCCATGAAACAATGTTTCAGCCACAAGCCTGTATTGCATGACATAAGAGAGTCTCTCTGTAAATCGTATGGTTCCTAAATCCCAAGGAATGCTAATCACATTAATTTTCCTATATATTCTTGACATTGGTAAACACCATTGTGTTAGTTTTCACAAGTGAAGTGACTGGACAGTGGAATGAACTGTGGAGTCCACCATTATTTTTCAATCCCTTCTGATCTGGTCAAGCGAATGACCGTGGTGGAAATTGTCACCAACAACACCCAAAGGATTTTGAAAAACATATAATATAATTATGAAAACACTTCATACTTGAATATTGCAACCATGTTATCTCTTTGATGTTCTTTGGGAAGACACAACTCTTCAATGGTGGCAATTCTCTTTAAAACTATTGACAAATAAACTTGTTGTAATCGAGGGAAAAGTGCACGTAGTTACTAATAGCATATAAATCAAGTATTCACATATCAAACACATAACAAAGAGAAAGAGAAGAGATACAAGAGGTGGATAACTGACAAAATAAAAATTTATATTATGTCTCTTAAAATCCAAGTAGAACTGGCATATTGATACATATACATATCTATATCATGTCGGGAAAAATACAACAATCTAAATGTCTGGTCAAACTCTTAACTAATCTGAATATAGCTACCTTAACAATCGTATTTACATTGTATGTTGTCTGACTTGACTAGGCTCATCGACTGAGTCATCTAGCCCCTCCAACATCTCCCCCACCCTTAAAGCTTTCTTCGTCCCAAAGAAGGGGAGATTTGGAGTGATACAAAAATACAAAATATGATTTATACAATTTACTGCTAGCTCTCTATGACTCAGCTGAAAATTTTACAAAATTTTAATACAAAATAAATTGAAGGATAAATGATAGATCAAGGGGGTCTTCTCAATAATCATTCTCATCCCTTTGAATAATATCATCCCTATTA
The DNA here is from genome assembly GCA_034641835.2 of Pinus albicaulis. Classification (NCBI taxonomy): domain Eukaryota; kingdom Viridiplantae; phylum Streptophyta; class Pinopsida; order Pinales; family Pinaceae; genus Pinus; species Pinus albicaulis. The sequence continues at coordinate 20 of JAXQQM020073199.1, read as the reverse complement.
TATGTGTTATGTTGCAGTGT